>RJWJ010007977.1:0-55215 GCA_004363605.1 Indri indri | reverse complement strand
AATGTCTAGAAGAGTATTTCCAACATTTTCCTCTAAAATTCTAATAGTTTCACTCCTTAGGTTTAAATCTGTTACCCAGCGTGAGTTGATTTTTGTGAGGTGAAAGGTGTGGGTCCTGATTCAGTCTTCTACATGTGGCTATCCAGTTTTCCCAGCACCATTTATCGAATAAGGATTCTTTTCCTTAGTGTATGTTTTTTGTCTGCTTTGTCAAAGATTAGATGGCGATATGAGGATGGTTTTATATCTGAGTTCTCAGTTCTGTTGCACTGGTCATGGCTCTATTTTTGTGCCAGTACCAAGCTGTTTTGATTACTACAGCCTTATAATAAAATTTGAAGTCTGGTAAATTGATACCTCCCATTTTGTTTTTATTGCCTAGATTTGTTTTTGCTATGTGGGGTCTTCTCTGGTTCCATATGAAGCATAAAATTAATTTTTCTACATCTGTGAAGAATGATGTTGGTATTTTAATAGGGATTGCATTGAATCTGTAGATCACTTTGGGTAGTATAGACATTTTAACAATGTTGATTCTGCCGACCCATGAGCATGATATGGTTTTCCACCTGTTTACGTCCTCTGCTATTTCCTTCCTCAATGTTTCATAGTTCTCCCTGTAGAGGTCTTTTACCTCCTTAGTTAAATATATTCCTAGGTACTTTATTTTCTTTGTTGCAATTGTGAAAGGAATTGAGTCTTTGATTTGGTTCTGAGTATGACTACTATTGGCATATAAGAAAGCCTCTGATTTGTGCATATTGATTTTATATCCTGAGACTTTACTGAATTCATTTATCAATTCCAGGAGCCTCTTGGTTGAATCCATGGGGTTTTCTAGATATAATATCATGTCATCAGCAAATAGTGAGAGTTTGATCTCTTCTGTTCCCATTTGTATGCCTTTAATTCCACTCTCTTGCCTAACTGTGGTGGCCAGGAATTCCAGCACTATGTGGAATAGAAGTGGAGATAGTGGGCAACCTTGTCTGATTCCAGTTCTAAGTGGGAATGCTTTCAATTTTTCCCCATTCAGTATGATGTTGGCTGTGGGTTTGTCATAAATGGCTTGTATTGGTTTTAGATAAGCCCCATCTATGCCTATTTTGTTAAGCGTTCTTATGATAAAAGGGTATTGAATTTTGTCAAATGCTTTTTCTGCATCTGTTGAAAGAATCATATGGTTTTTGTTTTTGCTTCTGTTTATGTGGTGGATTACGTTTATAGACTTGCGTATGTTGAACCATCCCTGAATCTCTGGGATGAAGCCCACTTGGTCATGATGGATTATTTTCTTAATAAGCACCTGGATTCAGTTAGCTAGAATTTTGTTGAGAATTTTTTCATCTATATTCATAAAGGCTATTGGTCTGTAGTTTTCCTTTTTTGTTGCATCCTTTCCTGGTTTTGGTATCAGGGTTATGTTGGCTTCATAAAATGTGTTGGGGAGGAATCCATCCTTCTCGATGCTGTGGAATAATTTCTGCAGGATAGGCACCAGTTCTTCTTTGTAAGTGTGGTAAAATTTGGGTGTGAAACAGTCTGGTCCAGGACTTTTCTTTTTTGGAATGTTTTTTATTGCTGTTTTGATTTCAGTCCTTGATATTGGTCTGTTCAGGAATTCTATTTCTTCCTGGTTGAGCCTAGGGAGGCTGTGTGTTTCTAAAAGTTTTTCCATTTCCTCCACATTTTCCAGTTTGTGTGCATAAAGGTTTTTGTGATATTCATAAATTATATCTTGAGTCTCCACGGCATTGGTTGTAACTTCTCCTTTTTTGTTCCTGATGGAGCTTATTAGGGATTTTTCTTTTCTGTTTTTCGTTAGTTTAGTCAAAGGCTTGTGAATTGTTTTTGTTTTTTCATTTTTGAGTCTCACTCTGTTGCCCTGGCTAGAGTGCTGTGGCATCAGCCTAGTTCACAGGAACCTCACACTTCTGGGCTGAAGCAATCTTCCTGCCCCGGCCCCCCGGGTTGCTGGGACTACAGGCACACACAAGTGTGCCCGGCTAATTTTTTCTATTTTTAGTTGTTTGGCTAATTTTTTTCTATTTATAATAGAGGTGGGGTCTCGCTCTTGCTCAGGCTGGTCTTGAACTCCTGAACTCAAGCGATCCTCCCGCCTTGGCCTCCCAGAGTGCTAGGATTACAGGCATGAGCCACTGTGCCTGGCCAATTTTGTTTATTTTTTTAAAGAGCCAACTTTTTGTTTTATTAATCTTCCATATAGTTTCTCTGTTGTCAATTTCATTTAGTTCTGATTTGATCTTATTAATTTCCCTTCCTCTGCTGGGTTTGGGGTCAGTCTGTTTTTCTTTTTCCAGTTCTTTGAGTCGATTCATTAGGTTGTCTGCTTGTGCTCTTTTTGACTTTTGGATATAGGAATTTATGGAAATAACCTTTCCTCTCAGGACTGCTTTGGCTGTGTCCCACAGATTTTGATAACTTGTGTCACCTTTGCCATTTAGTTCAAAGAATCTTTTGATTTCCATCTTAACTTCCTCATTTATGAAGGAATCATTCAGCAGAAGGTTGTTTAATTCCCATGACTTTGTGTAGCGATGAGAGTTTCTGTTGGGGTTGATTTCTATTTTTATTTCACTTTGATCTGAGAAGATCCATGGTATGATTTCCATTTTTTAAAATATTTTGAGACATGCTTTGTGTCCTAGAATATGGTCAATCTTAGAGAATGTCCCACAAGCTGCTGAGAAACATGTATATTCAGTGTTTTTTTGGGTAGAATGTCCTGTAAATGTCAATCAGCCCCATTTGTTCTAGAGTTCTGTTTAAGTCCATTATTTCTTTGTTAATTTTCTGTTTGGAGGATCTGTCCTGTGCTGTCAGTGTGGTGTTTAAGTCTCTGGCTATTATGGTGCTGCTGCTTATCAATTTGTATAGATCAAGTAGAGTTTGCTTTATGAATCTGGGTGCACCTAAGTTGGGTGCATACATATTTAGAATTGTTATGTCTTCTTGTTGAACTGTACCCTTCACCATTATTTGGTGACCCTCTTTGTCTTTCATTACTCTTTTGACTTAAAAACTAAGTTATCTGAGATCCAAACTGCCACACCAGCCTTCTTTTGGCTTCCATTTGCTTGAAATATTGATTTCCACCCCTTTACCTTGAGTCTAAATGCATCCTTGCAGGTTAGATCCATTTCCTGGAGGCAGTAGATGCTTGGCATGTTTTATTTAATCCATTCAGCCAGCCTATGTCTCTTGAGAGGGGAGTTCAAGCCATTCACATTTATTGAGACAACTGATAAGTGGGGTGAATTACTGTTCATTTTGTTGGGTTGCATTTTGTTGCTTTGTTTTCTCTCTTGAGCCACTGGGTATCTATCCTTTGATCTTTAACTTTTGAGTGCTTTTACATTCATGCATGTTTATCATGCTGATCCTTGTGCAATTCTGTTTTGAGTACTTCTTGGAGAGGTGGTCTTGTCTTGGTGAATTCCCTCAGTCTTTGCTTATCTGAGAATGTCATTATTTCTCCTTCATATATTAAACTTAGTTTTGCAGGGTTCAAGATTCTAGGCTGGTCATTATTCTGTTTCAGAAGAGTGAGAATTGGGCCCCAGTCTCTTCTTGCTTGTAGGGTTTCAGTTGAGAAGTGTGGAGTTGTTCTGATGGGCTTTCCTTTGTATGTTACTTGTTTCTTTCACCTTACAGCTCATAGAAGGGCCTCTTTAGTGGATATTTTGGTCAGTCTGATGACTGCATGATATGGTGTCTTCCTATTTGCATTGAATCTCCCTGGGGTCCGTTGAGCTTCTTGTACCTGTATATCTAGATTTTTAGCAAGGCCTGGAAAATTCTCCTCTATTAATTCTTCAAATAGTTTATCCAGCCCTTGCGTGTTTTCTTCTTCACCTTCTGGAATCCCTGTCACCCTCAGGTTCGGTTTTTTCACATAATCCCACATTTCTTGTAGGCTTAGTTCTTTTCTCTTAATTTTCTGCTCTATCTCTGTGACGCTGCGACTGACTTATTTAATTGGAAGGAGTTGTCTTCAATCTCTGAGATTCTTTCTTCTGTTTGATCTACCCTGTTCTTGAGGCTTTCCACTGTGCTTTGTAGTTCCTGAATAAGTCCTTCATTTCCAGGAGATCAGTTTGATTTTTCTTTAATATTTCAATTTTTTTAGTGAATTTTTTTTCCAAGTCCTGGATTTTTTTTGTGGTTTCTTTGTGTTGGTCATCCATTTTTTCTTGCATATTATTGAGTTTTCTAACAATCCATGTTTGAAATTCTTCTTCTGTCATTTTAGTGTTCTGAGTTTGGTTAATGTCAATTGCTAGGGAGCTGTTGTTCCTCTTTGGGGGTGTGCTTCCCATTTGAGTCTTCATACTTCCAGAGTTCTTTTGCTGGTTCCTTTCCATCTGGATCAGTTGTTCCTTCTTGCCTTTAGATTTTCATTTGGATAGTGACACACCCTGTTTAGTCTCTGAGCCAGTAGGTGGTGTTTGTGGGTGAGATTCGACCACACCCTTTATGATGAATCAGTAGATGCAGTAAAAGGGTGATCAGAATGACCTCCCTGTCGGTAGGTGGCACTTGCTGGGAGGAGCAAGCTGCAGAGCTGTTTTCAGGTCCTGTAACCAGCTCTTGCTCCTCTGGAGAGGCCCTCTTGTGCCTCAGGTGGTGGGTAGAGCCCTCGGACTTCCAGGTGTGTCCTTATTCTCCACCTTAGTGGGGGCAGGTCTGGGAGTAAGTCTGGGTGGGGCTGGGATGGGTAAGCCTGACCTCAGGCTCCACAAATGCTGTTAGCAGGGCTCAAAGGTCTGTTCTTTGGTTCTGTGCAAAGCTGCCAGGAGGGGCTGAAATGGCTCCACTCAGCCGAAAAGTCTGGGCTTGAGAGGTGGGGCTGTCCTAGACCTGCACTCTGGAGCCGGTCTCACTTCCCTCCACCCTCACCCACTCTGTGGCCTCTCCCTGGCCTCTGCCAGCAGGCAGGACCTCAGGCCAGTGGATCTCCCCTGGTTGTGACATGGGCAGGGAGGTTTCCTGCCCAGAATTGCAGCCTGAGCTGGGTGCACATCCCTCTTTTGGGAGGAAGGTTGCCGCTCAGGCAAGCTGATCTGCCCCTGAAGGCACACACTCCTCAGTAGGCTCTTTCACAGATCTCTCTTCTGTGCCCCGGGGCAATGTGATCGTGAACTGGGTGTATGGGGTCTGGTCTGCAGGCTCACTAGCAGCAGCTGTCTCTGGGCTGGTGTCAGCAGGTCTCTCCAAGCTCTCAGGAGCCCACCAACAGTGCGAGATGTGAGGGAGGGGAAACTTATCTGCTCCACCTACCCTTGTCACTGGTCTCCAAGCCTCTCCAGGACATTTTTCCTTCCAGTTCTCCTCTGCAACGTCTTCCCGTAGAGTCTCCTGTAGTTTCAGGCACCCTTCCTTCTGACCCTCACCCAATCTATGTTTTTCTGCTGGTTTATTTTTTTCACTTTCTTCTAAAATCTTTTTTGCAGAGATGCTCTGACAGATGGCTTTTCTTGTCCGCCATCTTGGCTCCTCCCCCAGTAAGTGGATAGTCTTGTCACTCTTTTTAAAGTCTTGATTGCTAGCAACATTTTAGATTCCTAATTAGTGTCCAGAAGAAAAATAGACCACCAAGTCAAAGAATAAATGGTTTTAGCCTGTCATTCCAGTGCTTTGGGAGGCCAAGGCAGGAGGATCGCTTGAAGCTAGGAGTTTGAGACCAGTCTGGGCAATATATCCACTCCCTAACTCCACAAAAAATTAAAAAAAATTAGCCTAGTGTGGTAATGCGCACCTATAGCCCAAGCTACTCAGAAGGCTAAGGCAGGAGGATCACTTGAGCCCAGGATTTGGAGGTTACAGTGACCTGTGATTGTGTCACTGTACTCTATCCTGGGCAACAAAATGAGACCCTGTCTCTAAAAGAAAAAAAGGAAATTAAAAAAGCATTATAACCAATGTGAATGGGAAGTGTGTTAAGTGTGCCCAGATGGAAGTTTAAAAAGAAAACAAAAGATTATGAAAAATGAAACTCAAGAGAGGCTTGAAAGAAATGAGGAAACACAACGCTTGGTATGTCATTGCAAGGTTGGAGCTGGACCAGTCGGCTAAAGGGGAAATTTTAAGACGGGTGAAGCGTAGATGTTTTTTAAGTAACAAGGCACAAAAGCTGCATCTATTAAGTACTCTGTGGTTGTGATACCATTTGGTGATTTCCACGCTCTTGATTGATTTCCAGAGTATAAAATCCCTGCTTCAGTACAACAGAGATGAGCATAATGACCAAATCCTTTGATTCAACTGTTGGGCCAACTGGAACATTAAAGTCATTCTGTGCTCTGGACACATTTTATTAAGTTTCGTGTGGGTTTTATTTCAGTTTTGTGAAATAGTTTGTTTAGAAATTGCAATAGATTTTGTTTCAAGCCAATCATTAATGTATCTCTTTCTGCTCCCCCTGGTCAAATCTATGGGTTACTTTAGTAACAAAAATGTCATAATCTTTTTTTCCGAGAAGGTTATAATTTACCCTGGAGGAAGTCTACTCAGTGTGGAATGAAACCACACTGCCTGGTTGAATTCTGGCTCCACTCTTGTTTCTTTGTGAGTTGGATAGATAGTGAACCTCTCTCAAAGCTTCACTTCTCTCATCTGCACAAGCCTTGGTGATTACAAGGGACGATACTTGCAAAGCAATAACACAGTGCCTGGCATGCAGTCAATGCTCCATGAATGTCACTTGAGTCAATGATGATGTGAGGCCCTTCAACAACCTCTCAGCGGTGCCCTGTGCTTCTCTTACAAAAACACTCATCACACAGTACTACACTTGCTTTCTTAACTGTCTCCTTTCACAGACTGTAGGCTGTGGAGGTGGGGGCTTGTAGATCTTACTTCATGATCGATCACCAACCGATCACAGTACCTACCATAATGCCTGGCATGTAGTAGGCTCTAATAAATAGTCTTTGATAAATGGATAATAGTTAAAGGATGAGTTTAGGGAGGAAGACTTTGATTTGAATATTAAAACAAACCAACTGGTAAGTTGGCATTTAGATTTTATAAAGATTTTTCATTTCTCAAATATGGTTTTTCCAATTACCTACAAATTCACAGCAGAGGGAGAAAGGGCCAACTTCGATGTGAAGCTGGAGCTGGGGTAGTTGTCAAGGCATCTGGGTGGGAGGTCTGGTTTTGGCATTTACTTATTGTGGGGTTCTGAGACAGTGACCCCATCTCTTTGAGATACATGTCACTTAGTTGTAAAATGGGCATAAGAAATTAGAGCCCATTCATGTTAATTAGAAATTAACATGAAAGCGCTTTGTAAAGTTTGTGTGTGTGCGTGTATATATACATATATATATATATATATATTAACAAAAGTAGAGGACAGTTAATAAAGGGAAGTATGGCAAAGTGAAAACCGTTAAGTAATGATTTACTTCCATGAATGGGATATAATCCTCCAGTAATAGCCAGTTTCTCCTTCATTCTAAAACTTAGTCCTGTTGTGACCTCCAATACATAGTCATTTGTCAAGAAACTTGCAAACCTAAAAAAAAAAAAAAAAAAAAAAAGCTCTCTAAGCCTGAAAACCCTCTAGATATTCCTAAATTGGGGAATATTCAGATTCAGATTACTGCGGAGGACAGCTGAAGGTCATCTACAGCTTCCACTGATCAATCTTTAAGAAGCTGTGACTTCTGGGCAAGCTACTTCAGGTTTTTACATGGTGGGAATTGGTCAGGCCTATCAGTGGATGTATTCATATAATGGGTCCACTGTGCAGATGCCACCTCATCCTTCTAGACATTCTCCTGCTGGGGAGCTCCACGCCCATGGCATGGTACCCAGAAGTGAACGCGCCTATTTTTTCCCTCACTCCCAGTTGCTTTCAGCAAGACAGATTGACAGACAGTCTCCTTAGTTGCACTTCTCTCCAGTGATGTGCACCTTAGGACAAAGAATAGTCACTGATTTTAAAGTCAATGACTATTATACGAACATCTTGAGGCTATGTTATAAATTAAACACGAGAAAATTCAAAGGGAAAATCTTAATTAGAATTAAAAGTTCTCATTAAAACAAGAAGTGTTCTAGACAACATAAATATTTTAATATTATTCTCCTTGACAATTGATTTCACAGAATTTGTTCTTTGCGTGATCTACGAGCAAAAGTATAGACTACTCACATTGCTAGTAGTATACAAAGGGCACACAGGAAGCAGATGAGAGTTATAAAATAGGTGTTTTGTAAAAACAGAAAAAATTAAATTATTTAACACTTGACAGTAACCCTCTTAAATGTCCAATTGAAGGAATGATACCACATTGACACATGTAATAGTACATTTGAGGAAAGTAATTAAAATGATAAATATCTTGAAATGCCAAATAAGCTACAGCAATTTAATAAATTCACTGTTTCATTATGGTACTTTGTATAAGCTCTGACAAGAGCACTTTGCTTTAAACAAGTGAAGGAAACTCTTTCACCTTCTGGTAAGAAATCCCTTAGAGATGGAATTTAAAATACAAATCACAATCTCCTTACTGGATGGCTAAAGCATATAATTTCCCTCCTTAGGTGTGTGGATTTAAAACAGCTGCCAAGCCTACTTAATTATGGGCCCTCAGAGTTAAAATAGAAATGACAGATTTTCATTTTGATAGCAACCACACTGCATGTTTATTTAGCCAGTGTGGGTAATTATTCCAGTTCTTATTTGAAAATTTTCTCTGGAATTGCTTGCATTATTATTAATAAAGGCTGTGATCTCAATACTCAGCATTTCAGGGTCTCATTTTTCTCCCCATTTCTTTGTGTGTGTGTGTGTGATGAGTCTTTTCTCCAAATTTAAAAAGTGATTTCTCACTAATTAGTATGCAAACACTAATTCCATCTCCAAAGAAAGATACGTATTAAAATGTTGATGGAAAACCATTTTTATGTTTGAGGGCAGAGATCTGAAAGAAAAATGTCTTGGTCATCAACTCAGGGGGTCACGTTTATGGCCAACATTTCTCACTCTAGTTCTTCAGTCCTTTATCGTGCAGCCCTGAATCTAAAGCAATGGTTCTAGAAGGACACCATTAATTTAGTAAAAGTAAGGGATGGAGGTGCCCACCTGCTATCCGCACGTCTGTGGGATCGGCTTTCAGAGCAAGGAATAAGGCAGAACTTTAAGCTCTTAAATGAAAACTTATACAAATAACTTTTTATTATGATATAACACTTGACTATTATGGAAGTATTTTCATTTTATTTATCGTGTTTGAGCATCACAATGATAATTTATGTAGGTAGGAAAGACATTCTGATCTCTATTTTAACTGGTGAAGAAACTGAGTGTTAGGGATGGTAAGTGAGTCATTCAAATTAAAAACCTCTAGCACAGCGGGTGCTAGACTCTAGGGCTCAGAACTCCTAGCACAGAGCTCTTTTCAGAACTCTGGTTCTGGTTTCTTAGGCAGATGGAACAGTACTAGGAGCTACCAGAAAAAGAGAGGATCAGGAGAGCTTGTTTTAGGGTCACCAGACAAAATACAGGATACTCAGTTAAATTCGAGTTTCAGATAAACATTTTTTAACATAGTATGTCCCGTGACATATTTGGGATATACATTGAAATTATTCATTGTTTATCTGAAATTCAAATTTCAGTGGTTATCTTATATTTTTATTTGTTGAATCTGGCAGCCCCAGATTGGGCAACCCAGGTTAAAAATGCCAAAAACTTGCAATATAACCGATAGACGGAATTATGTCCCCCATAAAAGATATGTTGGAGTCCTAACTCCTATTACCTCAGGATGTGAACTCATTTGAAAATAGGGTCTGTACAGAGGTGACCAAGTTAAAGGGAGGTTGTTAGAATGGGCCCTAATCTAATATGACTGGTGTCCTTATAAAAAGGGAGAGTTTAGAGCAGGACAGACATGCACAAAGGAAGAAGATATAAAGACACACAGAGAGAACATGAGCCATGTGATTGGAGTGATGTGTCTACAAGCCAATGATCACCAATGATTGCCAGAAAACACCAGAAATTAGAAGTCAAGGCAGGGTTCTCTCCTAAAACCATCAGAGAAAGCATGGCTCTGACTTTGGACTTCTAGTCTGCCTCGCAAACTGTGAGACAATACATCTCTGTTATTTTAAGCTGCACAGTGTTGTTCATTATGGCAGCCCTAGGAAGCTAATGCACCTAATAATAAGGTGGCATACGATTGATATGTCTTGCTTTCTCATTCTTATGGGCCAGCAATTTTGAGATGCATCCTGGTCGTACTTACTGTGTGTCTTTTCACCTGGAAACCTGTTTGCATGTCGCAAAGACCCATGCTGCCTGCTAAGCACTGCAGTCATGCTGAATCACTATGATTTCACATTATTGCTACAGCCCAGCTCTTCCTGAATCCTCCTGTTCTCCTCCCTCTCCACGCCCCGATGTGAGTTGTTTCTCTCCCATTCGAGAATCTCATCTGCGTGTCACAGCACAAGGTGTGAACGAAAGATTCACCAGAGAGTCATTCGGAATTGATCTGAGCCTTGGTCACAAATCTGACCAAAATCTTCCCCCAAATTCTAACTAGTTTTCTAAATATTTGATGGCTTGGAATGGCATAATCAGCGCTGTAAGTGGATGTACAATGTGGCAGCAGCAAGAAGCAGGGAGCGAGGTACGTCTGGTTTAAAGACACCCATTCTGCGCAGCTTTGCTTCTGTCTGCTGTGAGGCCAGATGGCCTGACTTCAAGAGCTGAGCAAATTGCACCACCCGTTGCCCCAGCAGCCAAGTAATGACTTGGATTGCTTTGTTCATTAAAAGATCATTTCTCTTTTTCCTCTCCAGTGAAGCTTAATGGAGAGGGAACTTCGTTTGAGGTTCGCACATGGAAAGAAACAATACAGGCATAGTCACCTTCCCTGTCCCTTGCCTTCCTGTCACCTTGGAATCACAGAATGACAAACATGAAAACAACATTGTATTAAACCTATACACACAAGCCAATGACTAGGAACATTTTAATGCTAGAAGACTGCTAAGTGCCACAGAGTCAGCCCTTCTATTATTAACCTTGAAGCCACATGAGATTTGCTCAGAGGTGGCAAGCTCCCTTGTCAGGTGCGCAACCTCACACCTTCCTGCCGGGCCTCTGTGAGCCAACAGCCCAGGCCCTTGTTTTTGCATTTTCTATTCCCTCTGCTTGTTCTGCTGGTCTGCAGCTCTTCCTCCTCATTCTGGTCTCAGCTCAAACGTCACTTCGTCGGGGAACTTTCTCAACTTCTCTCACCCTCCTTTCTTTTTCTATAGCTCTCTCTTTATTACCCTGTTCTTTTCTCTTCATTGAACTTATTGCTTCCACAATTCTCATTTGTATATTTACTACATGCTTGTTGTTGTCTCTCTCCACTGGAATGGGAAGTTCCATAAAGGCACCCAGCTGCCCATCCATACATATTTGTTGAATGAATAAATGAATGCTTACTAGCTCTATGACTACGGTCAATATTCAGTTGTCTCATCTGTAAAATTGGGACAAATAGGGTCTGATAGGAATATTATAGTAATTAAATGAGATAATGATTCCAAAGATAAGAACTTGTATCCTTTATTTTGATTCTTATAAGAGCTTTTGAAATTAAGTACTAAAATACCACCCCTATTTTACAAAAGGAGAACGAAAGTTCAGAGAGGCAAATTAATCTGCCAAAGGCCACAGAGCTGGTAAATGTTAGAACAAGTATTTGAACCAAAGGTTCTAGATTCCAAGGCCCTTAAGCTGTGTTTCCAAATTGCAGACAAGCTATATAGACAAACTCGATATAAGAAATCTCAAGGATGTTCAAATCTGGATTCTGGTTCTTCTATCTTGGGTTGTGTTCAATCTAAGTTTTGTCCTAGTAGAAAACCTCTGGAGACTGGACAAAATGAGAACCATCCCAGAACCTGGGATCAGCACATTTATGGGGAGAAGGGAAAAGAAAAAATAGCAAGCTTTGTTTTATGAAACACATACTTATGGGCTCATATGTAAAGATACATTTTGGAGTTTTGCAAAGCTTCCCAAATCTGAGTGAGTTAGGAGGAGGATATAGGCAAAAAGGAAAAGAGTACTAAGCGGTTTTGGAAGATGTGATGTGCTGACTGAAAGCCCATCCTAGTGAAAGCCTACAAATCAATGACATGAAGCCACATGAGCTAGTATTTGGGAGAGAGTGAGAAAGAAGTCAAAGGTGACTTTCTCCTCCCACTGCTTTCTAATGATGAAAAACATTCAACAATGAAAGTCATTCACTGTTTCTGAGTTGGAGAGTTAGACGGTAATGACGATAGTTCAATGTCATACACAAACATACACACACATATATAAATAAATTTGTTTCATCAAATAAAACTCGCTTATTTTCACTTTTCCCCTTTCATATATATATGTATATATGTGTGTGTGTATCCTCTTCTCATGCTCTTTAAATCTGTGATAGAAACAGAATGAAGGCTAGAATAAGAGACATAGAAGCAGCAGGAGACAGGGGAAAAGAATATTGATAGATTAGGTGACAAGACCAAGATACACATTTCCGGCTCGTAAAGATTTTGTCCCCTTCTTAGTTAATATTTTCATTACTGAAGTATTTCACTCTCCTTAAAAAATTAACATAGCACATGTTTTAGTGGGATATAAATAAAGGTCTAGAAGGCACTTTGCAAGTCATTAAGTACCATGCAAATAGTAAACATTAAATAATGTTAGTAGCTTTAAGAATCCTGTCTGGCCTGCAGTGACCTAGAATAACAGTGCTATGGAACTAGGGAGGGCTAATAGTTTTGACAGAATGAAATGTGTGTGATTTTGTAGAGGTTCGGCCATATTCTAAAGCTGAGAGAAAACACTACCTTTTGATCTCTATCTGAAACCAAACATTTGTTGACGATTCTTATTCTTGCCAAAGAACTTTCATTGGGCTTTTAAAGGGCTAATTTGGAAAATTAATACACATTCTCTACCAACAACTAAAACTTTGATTACATTGATTTTGATATTTAAATACAAGGAATAGAGAACAACAGATTAAATTTTGTCTACAATAACCTACCTAGAAAACAAAGAAAGAAGCTAGTCTAAAGATAATAAAATTAAGCATTTTCTTGTTTAAAAATGTTGATCATTCCTCTTGAGTTTTAGAGCAGGAAAATAGACTCCATGAGCCTGTGGTATTAATATTAAATACTTCGTGAGCTGTTTTGGAAGAAGCACATTGGGTTCCATTCATTCATTCCTTCACTCACTCACATTCTATCAGTCTTTGAACCCTGCTGTGTTTCAAAAAGGCCAAGCCCATAAAATGAGCTATGTCTTCCATGCTTATGATGAGGAAAAGTGCCTTTTCTCATTATTCACACTGTTCTCCTTGTTGTTCCTTGAAAGTGCCAGGCATGCTCCCACCTCAGAGCTTTCTCACTTGCAAAATGTGCAGCCTCTTCCCGGAAATCCACATGGCTCCCTTACTCGCCTGTAAGTCATGCCTTGGCAAACAATGAAAAAATTCCCATGCTTCCTCAAGTCAGGCCATATTTTCATTAACTTCCCAACCACCTCTCCTGCTTTCTTTATTCTGTAGTACTTCACGTCAATTAACATATCAAGTATTTCACTTTTGAAAAAAAAAATATTTAGATTCCGAGGACTATTGTCTGGTTTGTTCACTGCTGGTTTCGCTTGGACCAAGTACTATGTCTAGTACATTAATATTTGTCTAACAGATGAATGAATGAAAGTAGAAAATATATTCTATATTGTGAAATTATCAAACTGTGATATTAGTAGTCACAATGAGATTGGGGCAGGGGCTCAGAGATTGACAGCATTTAATAGGAAGCATTGTGGAGGACAAGTTTCTGCACAATAAGGCATCTATTTTTAACTTTTTAAGCAAGCAAGATTCTGCTTGTGAGAAGGGCCTAGAATCTCCTCCCTTTGTCTGTGTACACAGAGGTAGTCCTGTCCAACCAAGCAGAACACTCAGATTAGACAAAGAGGAGTCCAATTACAGAGCCACAGCATTGTGTGGCCATTTCCAGAGTTGATGATCAAACACTAAGACTTTTCAGTGATCAATTAAAAAAAAAAAGAAGCCAAGATCCCACACCTGCTAGCCAGGCTGCCCAAAGCCAGAGCCACATGAGACACCCACAAGAAGGACTGGACTATGCCAAGACTATTTCCTTAGCTGCCCTGGTCTCCATCTAAGATTGTGAAAGACCTAGTGGGCCAGACTCAGGGGTCTGGATTTGTTTCTGAAGGCTCTGAATTCCATTTGAGGTTTGGAGCAGGCTAACCACAAGGACACCGTTGCAGAGCTGTGATCGATTTAAGGATATCACAGCTCTCTCTAGAGCTATCCTGTTTCATTTTTCTTTCTGAGCAAATCAGGTCTTAAAGATTCGGCAAGTCATTTATAACATAAAGCCTGTTACAAGTTTTACCACTGGTGAGAGTAAAGCTCTGGGGTACTTTTTCCCTCCTGATTTCATGCCAATGGCTGATATCCTATTATTAATGGGGATAGATTTGTCATGGAGAAAAAAAAAGATAATTAGATTGTGCGGACCAGACAGTCCTGATGGAGTCAGGATTGGTGCCCAGAGTGGGCAAGTAAAAACTGGGCTATCTCAGAACTATTTCCTTAGCTGCCCTGGTCAACGACTGTTCCTTTGTTAAGAAGAAATAAAGGTGGATATAACATCCTTTGAAGGTTTGTAATTTTGGTATTTTAAGGTCTTAACACCTGCTTCATAGACTTATGTGATATTTAATTTAAGATCTTACCATGGAGGCTGGCCCTTACTGTGGCTATTGTTGTATTAGCGGCATCCCGTGTCACCACTCCATATAGAATTCTGTCCTTGCGAGTTTTTTCTCTATTTGAGTGTACTGTGTGCTACACAAGCAAGGTAAATACACATGGTTTATATAGAAAGGGGAAAATTTTCAAAAGCTTGTCACCAATTAGTTTTACAAAGTTCTACCAGGGTCAGTGTATTTCCTAAAATTTCTCCATCCCACAGCATAGGGATGTCCCTCTGCCCACAAGACAGTCTACCCTGAGCTTGAGGACATAGATCCAAATACGTAGCTTGCTTAAAATGAATGTGTTTTAATCCCATTGACTCTCTCTAAGGTTTGAAATGTCTGCACTGCTCTTAAAATCATGGTTGTGGCCTTTCTCCTCCCTGCACCAGGCTGAGGGATGGCTCTTCTCATCCCGCTAGCTTTGGGCAGTCCCTCCCCATGGGGTGCACACTTGGCTCATCATCATGGTGGCCCCTCATCTGCCAGGTGGCCAGCCCAGAATGTGATGCTCCAACCAGTTTTGGACTCCTTTCCAAGCAAGACAGAAAAATGTGGTAGAAAGAATAATGCCCCTGCCTTCCCAAATATCAATGTCCTTATCCCTAGAACTGGTGAATGTTCCCTTGTATGGCAAAAGATGGCAGATGTTAAGTTAAGAGTCTTAAAACAAGGAGATTATTCTGGATTATCCCAGGTGGGTCCTAAACATAATCACAAGTACCCTTTAACAGGGAAGCAGAAGAGTCAGAGGAAGAGATGTGATGATGGGAGCAGAGATTGGAGTGATGTGGCCACAACCCAAGGAATGCTGGCAGCCACCGGAAGATGGAAGAAACCAGAAAGGATCTCCCCAGAGACTCCAGGGGGAGTGCGGCCCTCTTGGGTTTGAACCTATCTAGCCCCTGTAACTGTGAAATAATAAATTTCTGTTGTTTTAAGCAAAACAAAAACAAAAACAAAAAAACCAAACAAACAAAAAGAAAAACCAACAAAAACAAAAACAAAACCATGGTTGTGAAATGGGTAAATGTGTTTTTGGTTAAAATCCATGGTTTTTAGTTCAATAGAGTTGGTTTGAATGGAATCTGAAATGGAAGGCAGATGAAAACATCCACATGGTACAAAGCCACCGGGGGCTTCTGCAATGGTAACCCCTTGAATATGTTGGGCCTGGGGCATCTAATTGGTAAATAATTCTAAACTCCCAGTTTCAACAAAACAAGATTCAATCACTACAGCTGTCATGCATTTCGTATACTTAGGGATAGAACTCTAAAAACATTCCGAGATGAACATCTGCCTCTTCAGAAATTGGCAGCATAAACAAGGTGCTATGCAGGAACACGAAACGGTAGCGTGATGATCCGTTGACGAGTAAAGACAAGGACGGCACAGAGTTCTGGCATCTTATTGAAGTAATGAGGTTAAAAGAATCTTCTAGCAAGAAAAGAAGAATTTGGGCCAGGTCCATTCAAGTTTCCTCCTGCTCATAGAACACTTTCCCAATAGGGATAACCCATCAATGGGAAGTATAACAAGAAAAGGAGCAAGAAACTGGGTCATAGTGTCATTACTTAAATCTACGTTTCAGTCTTCAACTTGAACTCTGTATGTAACTCCACCATGTGAGAAACTTGAAAGGTAGCTCTCTAGAGCCTAGTGTAAGCCAATCCAACAACACTCTCATCTCTTCCCTCCTGTAAGTCTCTCAATAACCCTGTAAGTACTTATCATCTCCAATTTATAGCTGAGATTACTCATGTTTGGGGAGCTTAAGTAATTTGTCCAAGGTAGTCACCGCACTTAGGAAGTAACAGAATTGGGATTCAAACCCAGGCAGCCCAATTCCAGATGCCATAGCTTGATCACCATCCTCTAATTCCACTGCTCTTGGGGAAAAATTTCACCACCAGTTATTGTAAGAACAGGTCTAAACATTAAAAAAAATGCTCACTAGGATAAATCACATACATTAAGTACAGGAACAAGAGCACATAAAGAGTCCCCTAAAATCTCTTTTCCCCCCACTCCATTTAGAGGCTACAGTTTAATGGACAGCACAAAGCAGGAAAGAATGCAGTCTGCATATGTCAACAAATATCATCCCAGTAAGTGCTCAGGATTCTCACCAGCAGCATCTAAATATAGCAGCTTGATACTAATAGATAACTTATTGAACGTACTAAGAATAAGCTATTCCGCCAAAAATTTTACATATGTTAATATATTAAGTACTCATAAAAGCCTTGTGAAGTAGGCATTCTTATTATACCTCTTTTACAGATGGGGAACTTGAGGTATATAACTCATACAGGCATAGCTTGGATTTGAGTCTCATAGGCTGGCTCTAGAGTCTATATGCTAGACCACTATGCTGTGCTCCCTTTAAGAATCTTGAGTGCTATTTATTTTACCTATACCCATTAGCAACTGTTTTTCATAGCCTAAATGCATACTCAATATTTATATGTGTGTATATAGCTCCTCTGAGTATTTGCAAAGAAGTTTCACACACCATATATTATTTGATATAACGTCCCTTTAAGGAAGGCAGAGATGTTGCCAGAGTCCCTGTTTCACAGAGGAGGAAAATAGAAAGCCAGACAGCTGAAGTCATTTTCCTGAGGTTACCCAGCTGAACAAAGGCAAGAATGAGAATTAGAAACCAAGTCAGTCGGAAGTGGTTAAAGCAATATAGCAGTTGTTTGGACTTCATATTTATCAAGTTTTTAGAGCAAGCTCTCAGCTGTCATATCCTAAATCAGGGTACTGCTTCATTGCCAAAATCTGAGCAAGAGATCGGTACACAGGATTGGTTGCAGAGACCCATTATATATAAAAAAGCCTTGGATCTAAGTGGAGAGCATACTCTGTGAGTGACTCACAAATGTATGAAGAAAAGGTGGATCTGTTTACTGGTTTAGTTCCTAGTTCTTTTCTAACTATGGAAGTGTTTCCCAAATTTCAGTCATATACCTACCCACCTTTGTGATATTTGCCTTATTAAAATACCACCTGTGCTAGTTTATGTAATACACATTTTCAGTAGACTCAGTAATTTTATTTAGCCTAAGCAATAAAATATGAAATTACAGGTTTGATATGTGAGTGACATTTTTTTCAAATATGTATGAAAATAAATACAGAAGGACAACCCGAAGCCATGTCTCGAGGAATATGGAAAAGTGTGAGGTGGACCCAGTAAAGAAGAGCTCGGTGGTAGAGGAATAGACCAATGAACTTGAGGTATTTTGGCATCCTGTTATGCTCTGAATGTTTATTTGCCCAGATATTAATAAACAAAGCTTTCTTTCCTTTTGAAAAAGTTTAATGAGATGGAGGAAAAGCTTTATTTGTGCACCACTTAATATAGAAATATGGTGGGAATTCATTATGATAATCAGGAGCAGGCTATCCAGAGGGGTAAAATACTCCATAGACACAAAACTGATCCTTAGGTGAAGGGCAAAGGGATCTAGGTTTTGTGAATCCTTTTGTCTTCTGGTGGCGTTGGGTGGGGCACTGACTGCTGAATTTTCAGAGTGCTGTTGGGCTTTTCCATGGGTATTCGAGGGCCATGGTATAACTCTCTGCTACACTTCCCTCCCATCTTCTGTCTCACATTAAAGACCGTTGCTTGAATTCTAGACACAGAAACTGCAACAGATACACAAGTAGGGGATTCCCAGAATGTAAATTTTGAAACTAGCATTCTGGTTCTATCAGCTAATATATTCACAGAGTTGCCCTATACTCATCATTTGCATGTATATACGGTATCTATATGCATGTACATGTATAGCATGTCATTTTCAAGGAATGAAACAACATGATTTAATTTAGTTTAATTTAATCATTGTAATAACTTCCTATCATTGATATTGTCATCCCTGTTTTGAAGATGGAAAAAGACATTTTATAACTTGCTGTCAGCTAGAAAATAATAAAATTACCATTTGAACCTAGATCTCTGAAACTCATTTAAAGATGGCCATAAAATCTTCTCTATTTCTTCCATTGAAGGGTGCAGTCTAATTCCCCTTCCTTGGATTTGGGCTAGACTTAGTGACTTACTGATGAATAATATGCAGTGGAAGTTACGTTCTGGAATATCTGAGTCTGGGTCATAAAAAGGTTTTGGAGCTTCTCCTTGGGCCTGTGGACAAATACGCTCTTAGGATATCTGCTCTTGGAAGTCAGCTACCATACTTTGAGGAAGCCCAGTTGGCCCCACAGAGAGGTTCATAGGAAGGTTTAGGTCCCCATTGGTAGTCCTGGCTGAGCCCCCACAAAAGCCAGCAACAAATGGACAGTAACGTCATGGATTCATCCTCTACAGCTAGTTCAGTTGAGCCTTCAGATGACTGTAGCCCTAGCTGATATCTGACTGTGATCACATGAGAGATGCTAAATATAAAAACATTTTTTCTTTATCTTTGTTCTCTGTAATATCTTGGGGCTGCTCCAAAAGTGCAGCCTGGCTCTTGGCACAGAGTATGAGAAAACAGTATGAACTATGGAAAAATATAGCTAACTTGGCATCCGTCATCTCCTCGCTACCAGTTTTGCCACAAGAAAGGTACCTTTGTTTTGTGTGTGTGTGTGTGTGTGTGTGTGTGTGTGCATGTGTGTGTGCACGTGCACACATGCCCTGCATTATAACCAGCAGCACAGTCATTATGTCAGCAAGGGTGTTCTCTGTTCTAATTACGTAAGGCAGAGGTGGAGAATCGTCAGCTCACTGGATATGTCTGTCTTGGACTCAGTATATCTCGTGAGCTGATCTCAAATCCAATCCTAGGGATTATTATCTTGCTTACTGTTTTTTGGCATATTAAATATTAATGATTTCCCATACCTAAGGGCTAGATCATTAAGAACAGAGCATCTGAAGGGTAAGGGCTAAAGAGCAGAGCGTCTGAAGGGTAAGGGCTAATGAGAACAGTGCTTAAACTGCTTATTTGAAATGACAGAAAACAAAGAGTAAACATTTTCTAAAGCCGCAGCCCAAGTGAAGGGCAGAGTATGGTGAAAGCAGTGTAGTAACAACTCATCTCCCTCTTGCCCAAGTTCTTTATAATTTCCTCTGTGTATGTCTCCTTTTCCTTCTGGTGCATGTGTCTCCCTAACCCATTTTCATACCCTGTCTCATCCTCGGTCTCTTAACTTTTTCCCAGTGTTTTTTGTACTTTCCATTTTTCTTTCTTTCTTTCTTTCTTTTTTTTTTTTTTGCCGATTTTCCTTTTCTTTTATTAAAAATGAAAGTCTGAAACAACATTCTAAAGCCCCAAATTTTGGACAAAGCAGCTGTAGCCTCCACCACTGTCACTGTGTATTTCTTTCTTTCCAAGACAGACACCATGGTCCAGAGAAGCTCAGGGACCCCTGGGACTCAGAGCTGGGGCAATGGACCTCCCCCACCCAAAAATCGCCACATAAATAACCTGCTGGAATCCCACACAACTTGGGGGCTTCGCTTGTTAAAAGCTCCCTTCCCTCAGAGGCTATTTTAGGGAAGACATTAGGTACTTTGTTTATGACTAAGCTGCCCAGGAAAATGGCTTGAGGCCACACGCCACCTGTCCACTCACCCAGTGCCCAGCGAGCAACACTGGGCCTGCTCAGCTCCCTGCGGTCCTGCCCTCCCTTCTCTTCAGGGTGGGGGTGAGACGGAACTGGCAGGTACTGCATAGGTACTGCCTTGGGCAGAGGTATTGCCTTGGGTATTGCTGTGGGCATTGCTGCAGCATTACTTGAGTCACAAGTCTCAAAACAAAGTTTCGAATTGCCCTAATCAAACAGGGTGGAGGCAGGGCAAATTCCAACTGGTTAGAACCAAGATGGTGGAGGAACACCACCCCTTCATGAATATTCCTCCCCTTATTTAGCCAGTTGCTTAAATAGAAAGGCAACAGGAACCAAGGGGACCAGTTCTCTTGTGCAGCGAGGGCCAGCCTCTACTCTATCTGTGAAGTAGACTTTCTATAGTTTCTGCATAAATCTCGCTTTCACTTTATACTGTCAGCTCGCTCCTGAATTCTTTCTTGCACGAAGCCAAGGACCCACTCGGACCTCAAGTGGCTCCCAGCATTGGGAGTCACTTTCCTGTGTCAGGGTTACCTGGAGGACAACAGTACAAGAGGCTTCCATCCCAGCCATAGGAAACCCACCCTGAACACCCCACAGAGACCCGTAGGGTAGGTGGGCCACAGGTCTGGAATCAGGCAAATCTAGGTTGGAATACTGGCTCCAAGAGAAAGTCCCTTCACCTTCTCTGGGCCACAATTTCTTCATCTGTACCCACCTCTGAAGGCTGCTATGCGAGAGAATGTGTTAAGTACTTAACACAATGTCCAGGGTACTGGTATTACTCTAAATGGTGGCATCCTGGTGAGTCCATTATACTTGAGGTTTCCATGCAGGCCGGAGACTGGGGATGGGACCAAGTCCCAGATGTGCTCCAGGCCCCAGTCTGCTGCAGTATCATGTAGCTGTACGACCTGGGGCTGGCTCCCCCAAGTCCTTGGCCAGAGCTGAGCAGGAGATTCCCTCTTGCCGAACAACTTACATCTCTGGGCCTCAGTTTCCTTATCTTTCAAAGCAAAGGGAAATAGTTCCCAAAATGATTATCAAGGGCTGCAGCTCCCCTAGTAATCTCTGAAGGGCAGGGAGGCCTTGTGTGTTTGGGGGCAGGTGTGAGCAAAGGTATCAAAATGGTCACAGAAGGGGAGGTCCCATGGCAGAGGGGCATCTCTAGTGAACAGGCTGTTACTCTTTCCTCAGGTTGGGCAAGATCATAGGCAACAGGATGCTAGAGCCAGAGGCACCAAAGGCCACAGCATCAACACCTACTTTTCAGAGGGTAACACCAAGACACTGTCCAACTAGGTAACATGCTGGGGGGACAGACACTGAGTTTGCAGCAGAGTCTGGGCTGAAACCCAGGTCTCTAGACAGGTTTAGGGAATATCCTGCAAGTTTTAGGAAATGCAGTGCTTAGTTCTGGTTTAAACTTGCTGACTGACTTCTTTGGAGAACCAAATCTAGCTTATGACTCATAAACTAGATAATCTATTATGATAATCTAGTCTATGATCCAGAAATACTAGCGTTGCAAATTCCTGCAATTCAACTTCATGATCTAGCACTAGTGCTGCAGGAGAGGCTCAGAGACCTGTGGGGGCTGGGTAACACCACCCTACAGGGGGTGGTGAGAAAAGAGGACTTGGGTGTTGTGTCAACTTCTGTGGCAGCAGCTGCCCTGGGAGTCTATAGGGACACGGCACTTGAGGCTCACTAGCCCGTGTGGCCTCAGCCTCAGGGTGAAGGAGCACCCAGGTGGCAGTGGGGGCCTCAAGGGAGGTTCAGCTGGCATCGTTGATGGCAGCCCGGGTGCCACTCAGCAGTCTCTCTTGCTCTCCCTCCTCTGCCAGGGGCCGGCCCAGGGACAGGCAGGCCAGCAGCAGGTGGTGCAGCCCATTGTAAAGGGTGGTACCCATCAGAAGGATGAGGAAGTTGAGGATCTACAGCACGTGGAAGGCCTCCCAGCCCGGCGCCAGGCTCAGTGCCCAGATGACGACAGTGCGCAAGCTGTCCAGCACCACATGGGTGGTGCTCAGCTTCTTGGTGACGCTGATGCCTGCAAAGTTGAAGAAGGCGATGCTGCTGATATTGCCCAGCAGTGCCGGGGCGATGATTGGCTGCCGGCCCACCTGGCAGAAGGCATGCAGGGCATCCTCCAGCATCCTGTGAGAGTTTCCATTGAAGGAGCCGGCGGACATGTAGTATGTGGGCACCGGCAGCAAAGAGAGGATCACCAAGCCAAAGAGGCCCTCAGTGCCGACTGCCCGTAGTGGGTGCACGCTGTGTTTGTAGACAAACCTCCCCTAGCACCATCTGTATGGAGACGATAATCTGGGTCATGACGATCAACAGGTCCCCTCTGATCACTTTGCTGAGCTTGTGCTGATCATCATGCATGCTCAGAAGGTCGGCCAGGCCCACAGCCACCAGCCCTGAGAAGGTGGCCAGGATGCCTGGACACTGGCTCAGCACGAGTTTCCGGCCCAGGAAGGCCACCCAGAACAGGCCTGTGAATATGACCACTGTGCCCTGCAGGATGTGGAAGCTGGAGGCGCTGGTCATGTGCAGAGCCACATACATGAGGCTGGTCCCCGTCAGGTCACAGAGGGCTGGGGGCAGGAAGAGAAGGTGGTTTCAGGGCTGCTGGGGATGACACTGGAGTCTTGACTGCCCTGCGGCTCTGCACCGGAGGAGGGAGAGGGTGACCAGGTGGGAGAACTCTCCTGAGAACATGATCACTGCCTGGAGGAAGGGATGCTGGCGGCTGTGTTCCTTGCTTCCTCCACAGCTCTGGGCCCTGACGTTGTCCGCCCACTTTGCCGAAAGCGTGTTGATGGAGCCGGTAATGAGCATGAGCCCGGCCAGGAACAGCTGGTACTTGGTCCAGGCCGTGAAGCAGGAATGGGGGCTTGCTCCAGCCAGCTGTCCTTTCCACTTCTCATCTAACTCAGTGGCAATATACAAGCAGCTGCAGTATTTTTTACATGTTTATAGTATTTACTGAATGACTATTTTTCTAGTTCTTAATTATCTCAAAAAGAAATATAAAATCACCTAACTAAATTACATTACTATTTACTTCTGTCTGATAATTCTGATACTTTAGTTTTGCTTCAGGCCTGCTATTGACATAATGTTTTAGACTAAATACCATAACCTCTTTAGAAAGAGAATGAACTTCATTATTATTAATTAGAGAAGACTTGCCTTGAATTAGTGAAAAGCCTCGATTAAATATATGTGTATTTTTTTCATGAAGTTTTGAATTTTTTTATCATAAGAAGAGAAAATTGTAGACCAGTGCTATGTCACTTTGTAAGGTCTTTAGAGACCTTATTTATAGAAATGATAATGTGTATTAGGGTATGAGATAAAGTATAAAAAGAAAAAATTTACTCGCCAGAATCTTCCCCCAAATATTTCTCAAGAGAAATGCATTCAAAATGAGAGAACTATACTCTCCAGCATAGACTTTATGTGCTAGGAAATTGGGAGGAAAGCCAGGGAGCTTTGAGCTTCTGGGTCCTCCAGCTGTCCTAGACTGACCCCATAGGGCCTTCAAGTGTGAACAGAACACAAGAAGTTACTTGCAGCAGGAGGTGAGGCTGGCAGAGTGAAAGGTGTCTACCTCTATGGCATGAATGGGAAAACAAAAGACAAATCGGTGAAAGAAACCACCGCTTACAAAGACTAAAGACTGTAAAGGAAGCCAAGGAAGCCAAGGCAGATATAAATATGGGAAGATAATAGGAAGGCCTAATGCTCATGATGTGAGCTAAATACCATGTTTTATGACCCAGCAACCCATCTGCAATGACCCATCTGCCCCAAGGGAGGAAGGCCTCAAGATAGTCCTTCAAATAGATTCTTTTTCTCTCAGTATTAAAAAGGCTGGTTTTAATGTGAATCTTGTCTTGCATTTGAGCTTTTTTTTTTTTTAATAAGAAAGAAATGGATTTTTAAGCCAAATCCCACTAATTTACACCACAAATTCAGATAATTTCTGAGTGTGGGTTTATCTTTTTACTATGAACAAAGACATCTCAATGAATGGGCATCACCAAAAAAAAAAAAAAAAAAATTAGAAGGGTGATTAAATCACCAAATGAAAAAGCTGGCCTCCTTTATATTCGAAGAATTGCCATGAGGCAAACAAAAACAATCTCAATCTTACATCCCCTGTAGATGCTCAATAAATACTGGTTAAATTAAATTTGCCAAAATTTATAATCCACGTGAGCTGCACACCAAAATGGAGAAAAACCCCAAGGGTGCATTATTGCACATGGAGCATGAGACCAACCCTGTTATACCCTGAAAGAAACTCTCTGAATATTCGGGAAATTTGTTTTCTTTTTCTGAGGATTTACAACTTCATTTACGGTACATACAAGAGAACCATTCCCTATCCCATGATTTAGAATGTACTTCAGGGAAGTTGTCATTAGGAAGTCAAACAAATCAGCAAGTGGTTATAATGAAGAAATCATGAATAATAATAATAATGATCTGCAAACTCAAAATATTTAAAACTACATTTGTTATGCCCTCCCCATCTCCTCTTCCAGATTTGGCCCTTGCACTAAGCCCACCATTCTAACTGGCCAGAGAGCTGCAAGTCTCCTAATGAGCTTCTTGATTTATACACAGCGAATCATGAAACTCCTTTGTTCCTTAGTTTTATCTCTCTCTGTCTATTTCCGTGATTTAGATCCTTATCCTCTTATATCTGGATGCTTCAGACAGATTCCTTTACTCCAGGCCCATCTCAGTAAATCAAATATCTTACATACAAATGAGGCCAGTCACCATCTTTTTCTATAAATACTTCATGCTGCTTCCTTATGCTGCAACTTACATCATTTTGTTTCCAGAAAAACTCAACCTTTTCCATCTTCATTTACCTCTCCTTCAAAGACAAGCTAAAGTCCTACCTGCCTTCCTGATCCCTCTAACTCTTACATCTTCTTTGGCTTCCACAAAATTTAGTTCTTTACTGTAGTCCAACTCAGAGGGCTCTATATTGCCTGGTGCGGACTACTTTGTTTCTTAAAGTGAACTTAAGTTTCTTGAAAGCCTTTCCCAATCACACCTTCCACCTCCGATTTAGTTTAGGTCCCCACATTGTACGTCCCCGCTGCACCCCATGCTTTGCCACACTTGCAATTGGTTGTCGGTTTCCTTGCTGGGCCATGAACTTCTTCATGGCAGCAGTCTCACCCATCCACACTGTGCACCATTGTGTCCCAAGGGTCATTGTGTCCCTCGGTGCCTGGTACACGCAGTTGCCTGAGAAACATCTTTTTGACTTATTATTAACCTGAAGGCAAGGATCATGTTTTCAGGCTTTTTTTTTTTTTTTTTTTTTGGTATTCTCCCAGACAGTTGTTAATGTACAAACTTAAACATTATAAAACCTGATTGTCTATTAATAACATAGGAATGTTATTAATGACAGTTGGCTTTATTCTTTATGGAAATGGGGTGGGGGTGGTGTTCAAGCTCACTTTAAGAAGGAAATAGTAAACATTAATTTAAAAAATACATATCTCAGCAAACCACAATGGAAAACAAGCCAACAAACCCTGAGGGACTTTGACTCATTGGAGGTATGGCCTGAGACTGCCCACGCCTGGAAGGGCAAAGGTGGATATTGATGACCCCTCCCTCCTGTAATTTCCAGGAAGGAACATGTTCTCCTGATCCTTAGCTGAGCACACAGTCTTAGGGGAAGGGTGGGGGCAGGCTGTAACCACTGCAATGAGAACTTATAAATTTGTCCAGCATCCATGACTTTAAAGTCCCCGTGAACCCTTCTTGGCCTAGAATCCATTACTCAAAATACTAGCCCAAGGGGCAGCAGCACCTCATTTGTGGCTGGAATCCTTCAGTCACCTCCAGTCCTGGGTCAGTTTTTCTTCTTGGCATTCACCCTAATAAAGCAGCCTGGGTGCGAGATGAGTCAACATCCCAGATCTGCTCCTCATGTAAAATCCTAGTTTCTGTGTCTCTTTAATTAAAATGATTTATAGTTCTTTATTCCTTTTATGGTCTCTTTGTTAACCCAAATCTCTGGAAACTTACTCTACAGTCCCTGGTGTATAACTGTCTGATGCAATCTCTGTGTGTGTGTAGCAGGAGAAAGAGCAGAGGAGCCAACTTCCTGAGATCCTTCCACATGCCTGTCTTTTTTTCATTGTCCTCAGGCTTTCTAAACTCATGAGCAGGAGCTCTTAACATGAAGGTCATGGATAGACTTGAAGATGCTTGGATATCTGTGTACACAGCTACCTAAAATTTTGTGGTTAGGCTGTCTATGTCTTTCACTGGATTCTCAAAGGAAACAATGACCCCAAAAGAATAGGAACTTCTGCTCTGTAGGTTTATATGCTATCTTCAGGCTCCATCCCTTGCTAACATTCTTTTCTTGATGATCAAAGTGTTCAGTCTTAGCAAGAAAACCTATGCTTTGGTACCTGATATGAAATTTGGTCATTCATTATTTCAATAGATAAAGAGTGCCTACTATGTGCTAGGTGTTATTCTTGGCACTGGAGATATAAGACAAAATGGATACAAGACACTTTATTTACCAAATGTTTACTCTGTGCAAAGCACTTTGCTAAGTGATTATCTCCTTTAGTCCTCAAAACAACCTATGAAATAAGTACTATCATTATATTAACTTTATAAATGAGAAAACTGAGGCAGTAACTAAATCTGGGTTCTCACAGTTCTTAAGTAATGGCCCCAGGAGCTGGAGGCTTCTCTTCAAGTTACCTCTTCAAATTATTTAAGGGATACAATGTGAGTCTGAAATCAACCCAGCCTGAGAACCCCAGTGCATGAAAATGATCAACTATTTACTAGCAAGATCTTTTTCTACTAAGACATCACGCTTCTTCTTTATGTGGCATCTTAGATCGTTTTGTTCCCAGGTGAGCTGTGGGATTGGGAATAGAAAACCTCATTTATGAGCCTCAGTGTCCTGTAGAGAAATTGTGAACATGTCAGTTTGGGCCACTTTTCCTCTTTATCCTTACACTCAAAAATGACCTGATCACTTATCAGCTCTTCTTCATTTTTCTATGTCCTCACGTAAGTTTCATCTTTACTTACAGGAAGATAACAAGTCCTCTTAGCGTAACAGCTGATTAAATCAGCAACAGTATTTTTAATCAAGCTTCATTAAAGACTCAACACAAAGCCAGACTGTATTAGTCATAACATCGCAAACTCCTTTTTCATTCATTTTAATTAAATATATTTACAATTGTCTCTGCTTACCCAGGAATGATCTCTTTTGCAGCTTAGTCATCAGGCCACTTGCCTGAATGTCCATGTGTTCAAATAAGCTTTAACCCTTACTTACTATAACTGCCTATAACGAAGTTTCTTCTTTCTCCTTCTGCTCCTCCTTCTCTTCCTCCTCCCTCTCTTTTTCATCAGACATCTGCCATTTGCATGTTTCTTCCCGTTGCTTCCAGAGATTCAAAATTTTGTATACTTGTTGATTGATTAGATTTCTTTAGATCCGTAAAAAATGTTTAAAAATAAGCATCATTCTCTTTGACAGCTTTTTACCAAGAGTCATCTGAGAAGTCTGGTGATTTGAAAATTAGACAAAGGGTTATGATCTGCACCTGGGATGTCCCATATATGGTAGCCACCAGCCTCACGGGGCTATAAAATACTTGAAATGTGGAGAGCGCCACATGATAATATTTTGGATATATTCAGTTACATTAAAATTAATTTTATACATTTATTTTTTGCCCTTTTTGATGTGGCTAGTAAAAAATATATAATTGTGTATGTGATTTACATTACATTTCTGTTGAACAGTGCTGATCTACACAGATCAATTTCTTATTTATCGCCATACATTGCAGAGCAAGAGAATACCAACCTGATAAGAACACTGAAGGCTTGATTTTTTGCCCAGTGTTGCCCTTATTAAAATGGACATATCTTTTAGTATTGAGCTCATGAGACAGAACCAGTGATAGGGACCCAATTCCAGACTACTGAAAGGGATTTTCAATTAAGACAACATCGCAAATCCATATTGGAAATCATATGTGTCCACAGAGCTAATGTCCCCTCAACGCCCTGTTCACGAACGTGTATCAGTAAAATACCAATCCACAAACCAAAACTCATGTACGGTTTCCTCGTGTTCTAGAAAATCGAGTCTTTGACCATGTCTAGAATTTTTCTCACTCATAGACAACTGTGCATGAGCTTGTACACATCAGGTTAGAATAAGTCTAATATTCTAATACTAAGTACATTATGCATATACCACACATACATGTATATGCACACACTCACATACACACACACACCACACATTAACCAGAAAAATGAGGTATTCCTGACTAATCAGTAGACATTTATTGGTTCCCTACTGTATGGCCAGCACTACCCCTAGGGATGTGGGCTTGTACAATGCCCTTTGCTCTGAAGGAGCTTCTAAGTGGCTCGGATTCTATGTTTCATTTATGTCAATGTCCAAGTGAAAGGCACCTTCTTGACCCTTCCCTGTGCCTCACCTCTAAGCTGACCTGGCTCCCCTTGTGCCCCAGCTTAGGGAAAGAAGGACAGGCAAATGGCCATTGGGCAAACCAAAGAAACTTTAGAAATTATGGGCTTGGGTCCAACAATGACATTACAGGTAGCAGAAAACTCAACTTGGACTAACATCCTAGGAGTCATTATAGGCCAATGTACAAGAGCACAGGCTTTTGGGTCTGAACCCTGGTTCCACTTTTTACTAGTTGGGTGATCTTTAGCATGTTATTTTCCTAATCCCAAACTTAGTTTCTTTCTTGTAAAATGAGGATAATTAAAATTCTTATCTTTTACAGTTACTGTAAGGATGAAATGTTATAGTGCCTATTAATTCCTTAGTGTAGCATAGTCGGCTTTAAGAAAACAACAGAAATTCAGTTCTATCACTGTTTTGTCCAGACTTGGCTTCACTATGAGGTCCTCATCGCCAAGTAATCATCTTAAATTTCACATCGCAGGGGGTGCCTTTTGAAAGTTTTATTTTACCTGTGAAGAATGGGGTTCTTTACTGTCTGCATTCTCCCTCTCTTTTAAAAATAAATAGAGATTGTATCATTGAATCTATGGTTAGGTGATTGTCTTAAGAACACTCTTAATGAAAAACTAATGGCTTATTACTTTACTGATTTGAACAATTGATTTGAATATTATAAAGAATTCCCTCTGAAAACACAATTGCAGTGCACCTGTTACATTCTTAAAAAACAAGCACCAAATATTCCATGCCTCTGTGTGACTGCATGTGCATAAGCATCACACAGTGAATAAACACATTAGGGTACCCAGCAGTATTGCACAATGTTGTGGCTTTGTTCTGAGTTCAGGTATAGATAGATATAGATACAGATATAGATATAGAGAAAAGGTCTCTGTCGCCCAGGTTGGAGTGCAGTGGTGCTATCACAGCCCACTCACTGCAGCTTCAAACTTCCAGGCTCAAGTGATCCTTTCACCTCAGCCTCCTGAGTAGCTAGGATTGTGGGTGCACACCACCATGTCTGGCTAATTAAAAATTTTTTTTTGTAGAGACGGGGTTGGGTCTTGCTATGTTATCCAGGCTGATCTCAAATTCCTGGCCTCAAGCAATCCTCCTGCCTCAGCCTCTCAAAGTGCTGGGATTATAGGTGTGAGCCACCATACTCAGCTAGAGTTCAGGTATATTTGTTATTACTACAAAGATATTAAGGGTTTTAAGATATCTAGGCTGTCATCTGACTATCCCCTGCCCCTGACCTATTCATCCAGTTTCTTCTTGTCTCTTTTAGATGACAGGGCTAATTATTAAGATGTCCTTATAGTAAGTGAAACAGGAAAAAATGTACCAGTAATTAGTCCTTTTTTAAAACAAGAATTTACCAGATCAACCTGCTCTAAAGCTACATTAGGATTTATTTAAGCCAATGGTTGCCATAAGAGAACTTGACTAGTCAATATAAATATACTCTACACTATAAATAGTTTTGTACACACAAACACACATGTACACACTTCATACAAACAGCCATATTTATCCAATACTAAGTTTCTGTGGTCTACTTCCTTGGCTGGATTCTTTGTTACTTATCTTTTTCAGCATCTGAAGTGATCCTAGCTAAAACGTTGAAAACAAAATTATATGCTATGTCATGTTTTCACATTAGATACTTTGCAGCTAGTATATTCTTTTTCATTCTAAGTGTAGTAATCAGAAAGATGACTCTAGGATCATTTTAAATTTAGCTGGGCAGTCATTTCTCTAACAGATGTTTTTATATGATCTTTCTGCTGACCAGTGAGATCTCATTAGACTGCTCTCACTAAAAGCCATATGGTTGTGTTGGGTGGTTTTCAAATGAAACAGTAATATCTAAACATCAGATTGGGTTCCCTTCCAACAGCATTATTTCCTAAGAGGGTTTATGATAGTTTTGACAGTTACTATAACCAACAGGGAATTGTTCACAGCTCTTCAGAATCACCCCACCCAGCAGGCTTCCCCTGCTTGGGGGTCGAGTTAGGAGACTTTGCCATTTCCCAGAGCATCTGGGTGCAGAATATTTTGAAGGAGGAGAGTGAAATGTGAGGAGGCAAATCCTTGACATTTGAAAAACACAGCTTCATTTGGCAAGATGACATTTCTCTGCTGGTCCTTTCCATCATTGTTTCTCTGCAATGTTGAAAATGTCAGGAAGGGGCCAAGGACCTGGATTGTACAGTGAGTGTGTAAGGTGCCACAGAAAGATGGGGCTGCCATGATGTCAGCAGCAGAGTTATGATTTTTACCATTTCCTGATGCTGATTTCAAATGTCTGTGTTACATGCCATCCAGCAGAAGACTGTGGCGTAGCGGCCTCCAAGTGGACTATCAGACAGAGCCAGGAGTTAGTATGCTCCTCCCTACAGCACCGAGGTCTGCCTCTCTTTGTGAGCCTGTTGACCAATCTGTGCCACCAGATATGCTCCACATGGCCAGGTTATATCCTGTCTTTCACCTCAGAATGTACAATGTCCCTTTTTCATTTGGGGGGCTTGAAACATTCCTGGCTCCGTTTGGTGAGCAGCAGGCTGGCACACAGCTCACAGAGATAGAACAGAGCAATATCAGAGGGTAAACTGCCGAGTCACGGAATCAGCCAGATGTGACCTGATCCTCTTGCCAGCCAGTGTCACGCTACCCAAAGAGCACAAAAATCCAAGTGTGCAAACCATGAACCTGTGCTGGGAAGATTCCAACAGCCATCATTTGAGGGAAAAGGTAGAGAGAGCCAGATATTAAAGGAATGATAAAGGGTATATCCCATAGCCGATACCTATCCACGTGCAGAGAAATCAGAGAACAATTAAATAGAAATACATGCTGAAAGTGTACAAATAACAAACTACTGACAACAACAGAACTAAGCCAGCAGACTCCTCAATTATTTAGGCCTCAGGTCCAATCTTTCTTTTCTGCTTGGTTCCAGGGTGAGCCATTTACCTGGGTAGCTTTTAGGATTCAGAGATATAAACTTTTCACTCTTAACTCCCTCTGTCTGGATTGATTTTGGTCCATTTCTACATCTTTCATGTTTGTTCTTTGATATGTTCTTCAGGACACCAACCTAGTTCATCTACCTGGACTCCACATGTGGCTTGTTATTTCTCCTTAGAATTGATACCCTGCGGGGCCTAGAGTCTAACCTCAGCTTCACCTCTGAGCCCAGCGCACCCTTGTGCCTCCTCTGGCCACTGGACTTGGATCTGGCTGTCTTGCCTCTACCTTTCACTGTTGTTCATTCTTCCCTGCTGTTCTGCCCTGACCCACTGGTAAGCCTCACTGAAGTTGGATTCACCTGGGTCACTTCCCTTGATAATCTTATGTCATTCCCATTGACCTAATGGAGGTTCCCACAGGCATATCCCAGAAACAGGATGAAAGTGCCAGTATTTTATTTGGGAGATATTATCAGGAAAAAACAATGGGAGAAGACAGCAATGGGAAGTGTCAGAGGAAGCCCAAAGAAATGAACCATCAATAAAATTCCCACTCTGGGCAACTGGAGCTGGATTTTACCAAGGAACTCTGGGAGACAGTATTGAACATACACTAAAGTATCATCCCACCCACAGGAGCTGGGATATTTACCCATCAACTCCTCTCTGACATTGTTTGAGGGATTTTCCAAAGGGTGTTTATTCTCCAGTGCTTCTGGTTTGCCTCACATGTAGGTTGAACAGACTCTGGTGGGCAAAGGAAATCTGCAAGCTGCTGGCAGTTGAAAGTTGATTTTCTACATGGAAATGGTAAATACTAAGGAGAATGGTAAGTACCTGCCAGTCCCCAACCATGGACCACACCCATCATCTGCTCCTTTCCCTCAGAATGGATCAAATCTCACATTCTAGCCATATAAGCCTCTGTTTCCAGCTGTGAATTTGATGTGAACTCCGGTTGCATACTCATACTTCCCAAACTCATATTCCTGATTTTTTACTAGGTGCTAAAGATTCTAAGATGAATGAGTCATGGTTCCTCCTTTAGGAAGTAAACTGTTTAGAGGTTAAAATGATCTCCTTCCCACATCTACCTGTCAAAAGAATCCCACTTCCCAGTTTCCTTTATGTATACTGTCCTCACGTCCCTAAGACACTCAGGTTCGTTACTACAACTTCAGTATCTGCTTGTTGGCACCATCTTCTTCAAGTAATCTCCCTTTTCAATGTACCAATAATCACTTTCTTTCTTTCTTGATGTTTCTACCTTGGTTTGTTTCCTTCCATTCCCACTGCTGCCGTCCAAACAGGCTGTCGTTATTCATTATGTCAGTGTCCAGTGTCAGCTTTTTCCATTTAGAGACAGGGTCTCACTCTGCCACCTAAACTGGAGTATAATGGCATGATCATAGCTCACTGCAACCTCAAACTCCTGGGCTCAAGCCATGCTCCTGCCTCAGCCTCCCAAACAGCTGGAACTGCAGGCATGCAGCACCATGACTAGCTAATTGTTTAAAAAATTTTTTGTAGAGACGATGTCTTGCTCTACTGCCCAGGTTGGTCTTGAACTCCTGGGCTCAAGGGACCCTCCTGCCTCTCAGCCTCCCAAGTTGCTGGAATTACAGGCATGAGCCATTGTGCCTGGCAGCTTTTGTTTTCTTTTTTAATAGGCCCGGTTAACAACACTACCTCTCCATCTTTTAAACTCCTACCTCAAAATAAAATTTATCCCCCACACCAAGATTACATAATGAATCTTTCTAAAACACATCATTTTCTGCTGAAATGCTCTTCAGTTCCTTAGTGTTTTATGAAGACTCAAGACCCTCTTCAATTTTTCCCAACTCTGCCTCTATCTTCTGTGCAAGCCAAATAATCTACTCCATGTCTCCTGAACAAAGCATGTTCATTCAGTTTTCATACTTACCACTCCTACCACTTTCCCAACTTGAATGCCCTTCTTCTCTTCCCTGCTCCAAATCCTACCCTGACTTTAGGGTGCAGCTCAGATCCCATCTTCCCTGGAAGCTTCTGACCACTCTGATCCATGTTAATCCTTCTTAACAGAGTCTGTTTTTGCCTCTACTGACCATCTGAGATTTTTTCATTCTCTGCAATTTGTGACATTATTTGAATATAATTTATTATATCTATTTTAGTAATCATGATAGCTGTTATCAAACTCATGCTAAGATTCTATAAAATGTTATCTTTGAAAGTTTCATAACAATATTATTAGGTAACTATTATTTTTCCCTATTTTAAGGTGAAGAAACTGAGCATCAAGAAGTATAAGAACTAGTTTAAGAAAAGACAGGTAGAACTTTTCAGAATTGGAATTTGAAACCAGTTCCGCCTAACTCCTAACAGCTATAATATCTTCCCAATAAAATTATAAATTCATTAAGAACAAGAATCAATCTTATTTCTTCTTTATAGGTAGTAGGACTTTAATCAAGTTATTTATTTAGATTTTTGGGGAATTTAATGACTTCAAAAAGCATTGCAAGAGACTTAGCTACAGTTTGTTTTATTTTGTCTACATAGTTCAACAAAAAGCTAATGACTAAAATAATTGGCTCTGCCATGTTTGGTGAATCTGCTAGTCTTTTAATTTTATGAAATCATGAGCAGTGTGTGATTGCTCATCGGGATACTTCTGTGCTTACCACAAAAATTATTTTTTGAATGAATAAGTATTTCAGGGTCAATATGCCTGTATGACTTATCTTAAACAAAAATTTTTGAACTATGGGTCATGCCTTGTCATAAAGATATGATATGGTCTTAAAGGAATTATAAATACTCATAGAACTGAACAATTTAGAGCAGAGAAACCAGAATGTCCTCTTTGCCCTCAGCATTGGCTTGGACTGGGCTGATGCCTTAGCAAAAGACATTCATGGTTACTTACTCCCAACTTATAAAATTCTTTGTGAGCAGAAATAACTGATTCTGTCTTACTTTGAATGAAATAATCTAGCATTCATTTCTCATTCCCTGGTGACAGCCATGTCAAATAAGCTTCTTCCTGTTTATTTTCCTTCAAATGTCAGTACCTGAACTGATGATACGAATAGACTAATCACTGACAATTTGTGCCTGTTTATGTCAGAGCTTCTTAAACTGCCCGTAGGTGGTACCCAAATGTCCTGTGTACTCTTTAATGTTGTCTACAAGTTGTTGCATGCACATACATTTATTTTCTGAGGAGAAGCCTTTATGTCTTCAAAAGATTCCCAAAAAGTTTCATGAATTCAAAACAGGTTAAGCATTATTGCTCAATGTAAACCAGTAAGTTACAATCTTGCTTATTAATTACTTACTAATCAAAGCTCTAATTTGTAAGTACTTTTCATATGTCTCACATTCCTGGAGCAGTGCTAGGTCTAATGAGAGATGCCAAAACTTGCAAATACATTTTTTGTCAGATTGATGAGCAAGATGATCTCCTTTGGGTTAGCCTTGTTTTAGGTTATCTGGCAATTAAATATCTGGTCTATAAGGCAGAAACTTGTCCAGAAGTAACTAAGGCCAAGTTCTCCTCACCACCTTCCCTAATCCACAAAACTTGAGAAATCACCCCCATTCCAGGAGTGTGAACATGTTGCCAAACCACAGTGCTGATTTCCTACATATGCCTGTGCTTCACTACCTAGTCTCATCAAGTCACCTGTGCACCAAGAGCATCCAAGAACAGGATGCCTGAGTGGGCTTAGAAGGAAGGTCAATGGCCAGTATCTAGAGGGAATGGAACCTATAGGTTTAGCCCACTACCACTACGTGCTAGCCCAGACATTAAGAGAACTGTGTTTTCAGTTCCCCTGTAGGGTTTCTGGACTTCTGTGGGGATTTCTCAAGCAGAGTTATTCACTTGGTCTATGGTAAAATTACTTTATTTCCTATTATATCTGAAGAACATAATTCCTTTTTATCTCTGTTGCAGAATTATACTTTCATCATCACTCAGTAGCAGTGCATTTGTTCAAGTGTTATAACTACATTACAGTAAAGAACCATTGTAAGCGTTACCACCTATAGGCCAGAAATGTATTTCTTTTCTTTTTCTATGATAAGGATAGGACTAGAAAGAAAGATTTTTATCACAATTTCAACAACCTCCCATCTCCAAGTTTACCACCTTACTATCCAAACCTTAATTTTTCTTCTTCTCTTCCTCTTTTTTCTCCTTTCTTTAAAATACCTAAACAAAAATTCCTAACTATAAAATAACATAGAAGAATTTAACTTTATTATTATCATCCTTAGGAATATTATTATTTTGTAACTTGATTAAAGTATATATATTTTTTATGTAAACATTTCCATGTTAAAAATTAATAAAAATAAAAGAACTGACTTGTTACAGATACTCCCTTATCATGAAATCTCTTACTTCAGTATGTTGTAGCAGAAAAAACAGGCAGAATAAATAATTTGAGTAAGTAAGGAGGTATTTTGTCTGCATTCGCAATGACACAAAAGGAGACCAGCAAGGAAGTCTGGACTTGGTTTGAGCTCAGACAGCTCTTTCCTCTGAAAAACATGTCAAATTGAGAAAAACTTAAGAATTTTGTGGCCTGTCTCAGAAAATATTTAAGACCTCAAATCAGTTCACCTTGCACCCTTTGGTGGATTAGAGACTAGATAAACATGCTAATTAATGTCTCTTCATTGATTTCCAAAAATGTCTATAGATGTTTCTAAAATTATTATTGTTGCTGATAAAAAATTAAAGTCCAAAATTTCCTTGTTACTGAAAAAAAAATCAAAATCTTTTCGAATATTTACCAAGTTAAAGAAACCGATTATTAAAAATAACCCATTTTCTGTTTCTTGAACCTAATCTCTCTAGGTGAATTTTTGTCCATATACCAATTAAGCCTCTCAGTCTCCCATGGAGTAAAAATCCCAGGAAGAATGATTAATGTGTGTTTGATCAAAGCTGACTGGCTATGACTCTTAGCTGGAGGCAGAGTGGTATAACAGAAAGACATGGGCTTTGGAGCTATAAGGCTTGACCTGATTCCCAGTGTCACCATCTAGTAGTTACGTAAGCTTGGAGAAGTTACTCATCCTCTCTGACCCTCAATTTTTCAATGGAAAAATTTGAACAATAAAATGAACCTCTCTAGATTTTTTTAATGGTTAAAAATAATACACGTAAATGGTTTACAGTGTGAAATTGTGTTATGGGCTGAATTGCATCCCCCTAGAATTCATATGTTGAAGTCCTAACCCTCAGTGACTCAGAATGTGACTATATTTGGAGATAGGACCTTTAAAGATGTCATTAAAGTAAAATGAAGTCATATGGGTGGCCCTGATAAAATCTGACTGGTGTCCTTATTAGAAGAGATTAGGACACAGACGTGTGTGCGGAGGAAAGAACATGTGAGGACACGAACAGAAAGAGGTCATCTACAGGCCAAGGAGAGAGACCTCAGAAGAAACCAATCTTGCCGACACCTTGATCTAGGACTTCTCACTTCCAGAACTGTGAGAAAATAAATTTCTGTTGCTTAAGCCACCCAGTCTCTGACATTTTGTTATGACAGCCCTAGGAAACTAATAGAGGCTCATAACAGACCCTTGATGGTTGAGAGTTATTGCTAGTTTTTCCATGGAGACACCCAGATAGAAGTGTCTAAGCTGGGTAGAAAGGGCTGGCTTGTAGTTGATGATGAGTAACCATCCACTGAATGAATTAAAGAGCATAGCAAAGTATGAGTACTTGAAATATCCCCAGCCAGCATGCCGCGGTACTAGAAATTCCTAGCTCATTTAGGTTAAAGCACTGAAGGGTTCTTTTTACATGCACATTAAGTTATTATCCTCCATTAATGTCTTTGGAAAAATAATTTAGAAGATTATAGCTAATCTTAGAGACCGGGATCTTGAAAACACAGTATCTAGAGTAAGTTTTCAAAGGGAGTAGGGAGAAGGAAAGCAACAGGACATCGGGCACTGTAGGTGAAGAAACCTCCCCACAGAGTTGCCAAAGACACAGCAAAGAGATGTGCCCATGTGTGGTCATTGAGTCCGAGGAGGGCACCAACAGCGGGTCGGTGCTGATGAAGTGCTGTTGAAGACAAATTGTGTCAAACTGTAGATTTCCTTCCAGCCTATAGATGAGATTTGCTTATTTGTAGGAGCTGCCATCTGTGTGTGTTCTTCACACATTTCCCTGTGGAATCAGAACAGCCATGCAGGACTATGAATTTATATTCATATTCAGACTCTGAAGGTCAAATGGTATCTCAGCTTGGCTACCATTAAGGTGCTCCTGAAGAGAAGAAGGATGAGTTTATAGAAGGTTGAGAAAAGAATTGAAGAAGGTAATGAAGGAATAAATTGAAAATCTGAGGGTATATGGAGTCTACCCACAAGATAATAGAAACAAAGGAAATCTTAAATTTAGAAGAAAAGCATAGACCCAGAAAACTCTAAATATGTTTTAAAAGCCTGTTATCACTATTACCCATTTCTTCCCAATGTTTAAGTCAAGTCCCTGTCAGTGGCTCTCTTCCTTCACGAACTTTAATCATCCTGTAACTTAGAGGCAGCTAAAACTAAATGAACTGAAGAAGAAAAATAGAATGGGAAAAAATTAAAGCAAGTGAATCAAATAAATCCTACTGAAAGCAGATGAATTTTATTGGACTGTAAGTCAACACTGATGCCAAACCAGTTAGTCGGTTTTGTTGGGTTGTCAAAAAATAGTCAAATCTGAAATTTTAAACTGGAAAAAAACTTATAAACCTCACCTTCCTCATTTACAAAATGATGAGGTTAGAGTACATGACCCTAATATCCATTTCATCCATAGTATATTGTTATTTTATAACACCTTTTAAAAATTTTTCTACTTATTGGGTATTAGCAAAGATTGCAATGGTTCATTGAGGATAAAATGAAATGATATGAAGCTTGTAATTATCAAAAGGACTCAATGCTAAATCAGATAATTTTCCAAATATTAAGTCCAATGTTCTCCATTTGGCTTTTATTTTTCATAAGACCAGCCCAAAAATTTAGGTGTGAAGTCATTTCTTGGACTATGACTTCTTTTAAATTGAGTGCAACAAATCTGAGTTTCATTTAAAATTTTCTCTGTGTTGCCCATTTTATGACAGTTCCAACATATTCACCAACAACACCTTCTTCATCTGGTACGAACCATGGAACCAAAGAGGTCATGAGGCAAACAACATTGATCCACCTGACAGAAAAACTTTCCATTCCAGTAAAAATATCTGAGATGCTGCTTTATGAACTGGTGATAAAAAGAAAAGACTCGGCAATAATACGTACACGATTGCAAAATACCTGTAACAAAATATACCTCAAACATTCAAACATGATAACTTGCTTTAAAAATGAACAACAGAACAAAAACATGCTTTAGATCTTAAAGCTGGTAAAATAAAAACAACAGAACACATGAACCTGCTATAGCACTGTAGTCAATGGAGAGTAAATCTCCAATTCCTGGGTTTTGTTGGAAATGAAGATAGGACAGTTGGTGGCTTTAAATTAATGCTTAGGATGACTCCATGGCACCGAAGATGAAGAATCATTTCAATAAAACATAGTTTGTAAGTTTCTTGAGTAGAAGAGCCTTCATCTCTGTATTTTCAGTGGCATTTAACATAATACACAATAGACACTTCATATGCGTTATATTGAATACCTGAATGAAAGAGCGACTCTTGTGAATCTGAACAGCTCAGAAGCATCAGGAATGTATTTACCTAGAGCTGATTTATGAAGAATAATTTTCCTTGGGGAGTTCTTATCTTATACTGGCCTAGGATGGAAACACCAGGAGAACAAAATGAATCAAAAATGAACTTGACAAAAAGGTTCAAATGCAATTCAAATAGCATTAAAAGCTTAATATTTTGAGCTTTTTTGATATGAAATACACTGTGAAGTGTGAAACAGTTCAAGTAAGTAACAAGAGTTAAATAATGTATAGTTCAGAAACCCCTTTGGTTTATTACACCTTTGCGTATGAGATTAAGAAACCATATATAATGTATCTGTGAACAGCTAGTAAAGCTTCACTGAAAGGGGAATTGCTTATGTCCTCTTTATGAATGGGTTGCTCAGCCTTGGCTCTTCAATTCACGCTTTTGAGCTTAAGAAGGTTGAGCAAACAGCTTTGACCGCTATAGTTCGTTAGCCCAGTTTTAGGAAGGAAGTATTCAGGGAAATCATAAGGCATCGCAGACCAGGTGTAGATTGAATTATGATTTGTTTCTTGCTACTGCAACCTTAGTGTGACATATTTGTTTGAAAGATGATACTCTTCTTTATTACCATCCTGCGTGAGAGGAAAAATATTCAACAAAACAGATTAAAATTATTTTCCAGGTCCCCTGAGGTTTCCAATCCATGTCACTGAAAGGAGATCTACGTATTTTACTTCTCTACTAAATGTTTAATTATCACAACAATCACAACATGTACACTGTATGCTCTGCTTTTGTAACAATGCTCATGGGTAATTGAAATCAACAATCTACTTTAACAAAACCATGCTATTTAATCCATGAAACTAGAATAAAGATTTACTTGTTTGAATAATCCAAGTATGACATTTAAATCAGGTACATTATGCACATTTTCCCCTCCCTGCAGAGGGGCACGTGCAGGAAGAACAGACAGATCTTGTTGCTCCCTGATAAGGTCAGAGAAGCTTAGCTAGAATGTAGCGATGCTTAAAGCTCATTGGTTTTGCCTATGGAGTGCAAAGCTGTTACCATGACTACAAAGCTGCAGTTGCTACGGCATCCACTGGCTCATTCAATGTCAAGGCTTTCAGGTGGCCAGGCACAAAAGCTATTACTTTATGTGGTTTTCAAGACTTTGAATAGTAGTGCATAGCTAAAATAATTCCAGGCAAACAAAGTTTCCTATACTTTTCCGTGTAGACAAAGGCTATCAATCCTTCAATGTGGAAGTAAATAATTGGAAACAAATCTATTTCTCCTAATTAGATCATCAGAGAAATATTAAAGGGAGAAAAGTATGTACAACCAGGATTAAGTACTGCTTTACTTTCCATTTACTTAATGTAAATTTAAATGTAATGGAGAATTATTAAATGACCTCACAAAAATCTGTAAAGCATTTAGATTGGCAAGCCAAAAACAGCCAACTCACTTATAAGAAATAACAGTGTTACAAAGCTGGAAAACACAGAGTCACAGAATGTACCAGAAGGGGCAACTCATCCACACTCTTGCCTCTAAAATAGCCAGCATCAATTAATTATGGGTCTATGCCAGGATTAAATCCAACCTTTTGGGTGTTAAGGTCTTACAATAATATTCATGAATGCTATTTTCCGTGTGTGTGTGTGTGTGTGTGTGTGTGTGTGTGTATGAGAGAGAGAGAGAGAAAGGTATAGATACCTTCTTGGGATATTAACTTTTAGGTCAGTGACATTGTTTTACGACATTGGCCCTTTATCTAATGCTCTCCCCTTCCTCTAGGGCTGTGTAGCAAGCCCCCACCAAGACTCTGGGTGTAATGCTGCTTCCAGGTGATATTGAACTTGTGCTTTAGTTTGTGGAGAGGGAGTGTCAGGGTGAGGTGAAAGAGAGAGAAAACTAGCTAGCTAAAACTCAAGTCTTTACTATTTGGCAGATACTGTGCTAAGCACTTAACACACGTTACTTCATTTAGTACTTAAACCCTTACCATGAGGTAGGTAATCTTATTTCATATTACAGATAAGGAACTAGACAAGTTAAGTACAAGGTCATAAAGTAAGTGCTTGGTCTGAGATTGAAATCTATGCATGTGTAATAGCAAGTCTGTTCCTTCCTCTGCAATGTTGTGCTACTTCAGGAATGTTGTCTGAACCATGGATATTTACCTCCATTAAACAGGGCTTGAAAAATGAATAATGGAAGAGTTCACAGCATCACAGTGAAACACTTGGAAGGGCCTTTAAGTATCTTTTAATCCAACCCTGGATGCCTGAATCATCTATAACCTCTATGTAAACCCCAGGTATAATGTCAACCAGGCAGAACTCCCCTGCTAACTAGGAACTAACTATCTCCTATGGCAAACACTACTGTTAGTAATTTATTCATTTTATTGAACCTGTCTCCCAGCTGATGGCGGGATCTGATAGACAGCCAGACTTTGTCCTAGTCAGCTAAACCTGGGCAAGGCTCAGGCTACTGTATTGTGTGTGTAGTACATAGGCCTGGGCATGGCTGGGGCAAGTAGAGAGGAGGCTCTTGGGAGTAACACTTTCCAGAACTATGAAGGGTCTAAGATTTTGCCCTACTTGAAAACAAATATTAAGAAGTTAGCTGAGCACAGTTTCTTAGATGTTGGCAGAAAACAGGAGACTCCTAGTTCAGAGATAAGAGATAGCGTATTATTCACTGCAATAGCAGTAGCCACAGTAGGAGCATTTGTGCTGGTTCCCACAGAGCAATGTGGAAAGGGTCGGGTGACACCTGCACATGCTTGTGTTATAGGAGAGAAACTACAGGTTTAGGGAATCCTATGTTTTACAGTGGGCAGTAAAGTTTATCTGAACTTAGTCCTAGAGGGAGATAGATCTAGGACTTCCTCAAGGGAGTCTGCAACATAGTCTTGGACTTGGACTTTGAAGATAGTCTCTGTTGGAAGAAGTCTCTGCTTGCAAGACAGGCAGAAACAAGAAAAACCCATAGGGAATTATCTTTCAAAAAATACTTCCTTTAGTCTAAATAACATAGTTATAACGTGACCTAGGAACATGAGTTTTTTGTTTTCTGGGGGTTGGCTATACCATATTGCTTCTTCATGATGAATCACTGCTGACCAAATCTTCTTGTTTCCTAGCATAGCTGCTACAGCTATACCATATCACCTCAAACTTTAGTTGTGTAATTATATTTTTTTAAAAAAATTAAAATGTGCAGGGCTTTACATTCATTTCTAATAACCTTTTTCAGAAGAGTGGAGGAACCAGTGTCCTAGTCCAAGCTAAACTATGATGATAAACTCCTAACTGGGTTCTTCCCATCCCAGTTACCTCTCTTGGATTCAGTCTCTAAACCAGCAGTGAGAGTTATATTTTAACTATGCAGAACTTATCATGTGCTTATGTTTTACTTCCATTTTCTATAGAATAAAACCATTTTATAATTTCCCTTTGTTTTTGGTATAAAACTTAAGTTTTATAACAAGGCTGATAGGGCTCTGTCTACATTCCATCCTCACCCTAAAACACTCTTCTTCCTCTTTATATTCCTGCCGTAAAATTACTGGGGGAATATCATTAAACATGCCACGCCTTAGAGCCATCACACTTGGAGTTCTCTGTGCCTGGAATACTCTTTCCTCATTATTATCCTTTAGCTAAACTCATTTCTATTCTAACTTGCAGATTTCAGCCTCAAAGTTATTTCTTCATGGAAACCTTTCCTGACAGTCATAACAAGTTGCTTTCTTATGCTCTATATAATGCTCTGTCCTTTTCCATAGAACACACAACATTTGTAAATAATGTCAGTCTTTCCTTTTAAACTCCATGAGGACAAGGCTGTTATGACTCCATCACCCAATACAATGCCCATGACAATGCTCAACAAATATGTGCTAACTGACTTAAAATAAAGTGTGAAGCTTATTTCGGAAGGGACAAATTTTCCAGTTTGCCTCAAGTATAAGTTCATGGGATGAAATAGTGGGAGATAAGTTTAGGGCTATAGTTTCTAGAATCTTCCAAGCAAGACTGAGGCATTTATCTATGATTCGGTAGACAAGGGGTAGCCCGTGTAGGATTCTGAGGTAGGGTGTGACAAGGTCAACCAGGAGTGCATTCACATGGCTTTTGCCTTGGAACCAAGGATAGCCCAACCAGGCACAGTGTGTTTGTCTGTCTTGTCCCCATTACCACATCAGCTCTCCAGAGTCACGGCTATTGGTGCTTCCAAACACAGGCTTGTTCTTACATTTGGGATCCAGAATCTCTCCATAATGTGATTGACAAATTCAAACAATGATACCTGACAACACAGAGTTATAAAATTTTTAGTTCTCCTGATGCCATCATGATTTTCCTGCCAACTTGGTCTGGAACAAGAAAGACTAACTGAAAAATAACTCTAGGAAATGCCCTAAAAAGTACCTAGCCTCCTCTGGGTACAGCTCAGATTTTGTACAGGGAACAAAAACAGAGCAAAACCGACAGCAGCATTACTTCCCCTGTTTTCTACTTAAAAAAAAAAATCACCATTATCCTATAAAAGTCAGCTGCTCTGAAATCAGAAATGCTCTAAAATCAAAATCAGAAATGACAGTGTAAATGAAGTGTGAAAGCAAAAGGACAAAGGTTGTGTTTCTTAGTTTTGTAGCTTTTTTTTTTTTCCCTGTGAAACAAATAGTTTATGAGCAAGTGTCTGGTCTCTAAGCATATCTTTCCTTAATCTAGGCCCTTGTGGAATTATGACTCAATAATGACCCACACATGTTCAACAAGCAGCTTCAGACACTTCTTTTCTGGACATTGACAGGTCTTTATTGTTAAGTATCTCATTATGTGCCATAAACACTTAATAGACATAATGAGGAAAATTAATGCTCTTTTAGAGAGTTTTGTGAAATTAATTAAAATGCATACTACTTGTTAGCTAAAAGTATCAGAAAAACTACAAACGATTTGGGTTAACGGTGGGACCTTTTCATTAATATATGAGTTTTGGAATCTGGAAAGAAATCCTGTCTTTGTCATCTACTAGCTGTGTGACCTTGGGCACCTTGGGCAAGTTATTATTGGGTAGCTTGACCTAGGACAAACACATGTAAGTACTTAATGTGCCAGATACTTTACCCTGAAGTAAGTACTATGTATTACTGGCCAAGATTTTCACATGAGAAACCGAGGCAGAGAGGTTCAGTAATGTGCCCAAGAACATACAGCTAATATGTATGATTGATAATTGAATAGATGTTAATAAAAAGGAGACTTTTTTAATGAAAAATTTTGGAGTATTGTGAAATAAAGTTAAGTACGTTTCTTTACCAAGTACGTACTTTTTAAGCTTTATGAAAAAGTTTTTTGTTTTTTTTATTGGTACATAGATAGGACATATAGGCCATTTTACACTCCTATCTAGAACTTCCAGTCCTCGTTCACTATGATTATTCTACTGTTAACTGATTTGAAGATCACTGAAAAAGATAGAAATAAAATACAATTTGGTTAGTTTGGGGGATTCTTCCCCCAGTTCAAAGTCTCTTAACATACCACCGACCTGCCAAGGCACTGATTCTATTCTTCTTTGTATATTTTAATCCTCTAAAAAAGAGCTAGCATGTTTTAGATGTCAGCCTGCCTGTTTCTATTTTTACCGCAGGGTTATACCATTTATTTGTACTCACTATTGGTTTTATATGCTTTCTTTCACATTTTTTGAGTGTAATTCATTTTCCTAATCAGACAGACATATATTAAATGCCCACAGATGATAAGTTCTTTGTTAAGTACTAGAGATACCAGTACTGAATGCAGACATTTAAGAAATAGTGGAGAAAAGAGGGTTACAAATAAAAAACTCAAGCTGAACAGCCATAGAGTTAGGAGGAAAACCAGATATTTATATTGTCATAGAAGTCAAAGGAAAAGGTTTTTATTGAATTTAGCAGGAAAAGCTGGTTTCTGTGAGTTAGTTGACTAGTGAATGTAGAAAAGAAAGAAAACAGAAGGAATGTAGTCTGCCTTTTAGGGTATTTACCTGTGAAAAGTAGAATCCAAGATAGTAGCTTTTAGGGTAGGTGAAATCAAAGAAGGATGAGCTGTTGTCTGTATTGTGTGTGTGCATTTAACATGAAACTTGAGTGTCTATAAAAACAGTTTGTCTCTAACTTTATAACCTTTCTTATATTAAATAAGATCCTGTAGAGACTTTGACTTCCAGGTAGGACACAACAGGTCATGACAAGTCAACATTCTCTTTAACATCAACTAGAAGAGCCAGATAGACTGGAAAAAATTCATGTTTTTAAAACCTTCAGAGAGCTGGGGAAGTAATGAAGTGCAGAAAAACTAAAATTCCCAAGAGGACAGACCATTCAATTTTGATCTAAGGATCAGATTTTATTTTTACTGCGAATATCTGCTGTTTCTGGGCATGGAGTAGAGGTTGAATATTGGGGCTGGGTCCAGGCCGAGGATCTTTGCTGGGAGAAAAAGAAACTAACAAAACCACATGTACTCACCAGCAAATTGGTTTCACTGATCAACACCTAAGTGCACATATAGGAATAACATTTATCGGGCATCGGGCAGATGGGAGTGGGGAGGAGGGGATGGGTATATACAAACATAATGAGTGCCATGAGCACCATCTGGGGGATGGACACGCTTGAAACTCTGACTGGGTGGTGGGCAAGGGCAATGTAACATAAACATTTGTACCCCCATAATATGCAGAAATTAAAAAAATAACAAAAAACTTTTAGCCAGTTGCTCAGGGTTACCATGATAATATTGGAGAGCTGAAGGTTCTCGAACACATGGCTGCTTGCCTACACAAGACATCTGTTTAGTTTTGAAGCTGCATGGAAGGCCAAAGTGTTAGGTCCAAAGCTTCTGGAAAGCATAATGAAATTTCCTGCAGTCTCACAAAGCTATGACCCCTATGGGAGGATGCCTGAACAAAATAATCTGCAGAATTTCCAGGAGGCATCAAAGACCACCAGACTGTCAATAGAAGTCCTGGAATACTATATATATCCTAGGATCATTACAAACTAGAGGAAGACTGAGTTTTTCCCAAAATTGTAAGCCTGCCCTGAACCAGCTCAGTCCCTGATTAGATTATGTCGATCAAACCTCTGCTCTATCTGCCTGTGGGTGGAAAGACTGAATGCTCTCTGGGGAGGATAATGTCATCTGGAAGCTCTCTAGTTCTTTTGTTCTCAATGTCTGAAATAAAATAAAAATTACTTGACACAAGTTAAAGCAAGACCATTTGGTTAACAACCAATAGAAAAAAAATAGACAATAGAAGCAGACCCAAGATGATTTGGAACTTGAAGTCAGCAGACAAGGACTTTAAAATAACTATGATTAATATGTTCAAAAACACAAGGAAAAAATGGAGAAACTATAAGAAAAGATGAATTTCACAGAATTGAAACCTACACATAGAATCAAATGCACAATCTAGAACTAAAAACTACAATGTCTAAAATTAAGAAGAAAATGAATTTAATAATAGATTGGAAGACTAGATTAGTAAACTGGATAGTAGATTAATAGAAAATGCCCAATGAAGTACATAGAGAGAGAAAATAAGTAGAAGAAAGATGGACAAAAGAGTAAGAATCATGTGAGGCATACTCAAAATTCTAACATTTCTGTAATTGGGTTCACAAAAGGAAGAAAGATATAGACTGAGACAGAGTCAATTTTTGAACAGATAATAGTAAAGAATTTTGCATAACTGATGAAAGATCTCGATCACAGACTCAGGAAGCTTAGAGAAGTAAGAAAAATGCAAAGAAACTCATACATGGGCACATCGTAGTTGAACTCGCTGAAAATCAGACCCAGAGAAATTCTCAAAAGTGACAGAGAAAAAAAGACACTTAACCTTCAAAGAAATCACAATAATTCTGACCGTTGATGAGCCGCCAGAAGTGATAACAAGCCAGACATATTTAAAATGAATATGATTTATTTAATTGACATATTTAAAGCACTGAAAGAAAAGAACTGACAATCATGATTTCTATACTCAGTGACTTCTGAGTTATTTTGTCAGTAGCAGACTGACTAAAGAAACAAAAATGATTAAAGGAATCATCTAGGCAGAAGGAAAATGAGCCTGGATGAAAACAGAAATGTCAGTGGGAAGAAAGAACAAGAGAGGCAGCAAATACATGGGGTAAATGAAATCGACCATATAAAACAGTATTATATTTCATGGTGATTAAAATATATACTGCATTAAAATGCATGACAATGATGACACAGATGACAGGGAGATGGGATAGTAAATTTAAAGTATTCTAAGTATGTAGCCTTATGAAGGAAGTGATAAGAATAATAATTTGCATTTTTGTCAAGGATGCATGAGTTCAACTCTGAAATTGTGTTTCCTAAAGCCCAGCGAACATGGCTGACTATACCCCATGTTAGCTTCTTTTGATATTATTCAATTACTACATTGTCACTTTCTTCCAAGCATCCTTCCACTTCCATATCCTCTGTAAGTTTTTCTTGGCCAGAATTAGGGCCAGAGTAGACCTAAGTCTCATTATTTTCTCTATCTTCTGGGCAGTCAACTTTCAGCAAGTCAAGAGTTTGTAGGTTTCACTGCCTTTTGGAACAAGACAACCAGCTGGTGTCTAGATGTTCACCTCATCATCTTTCAATATGTTACCTCTATAATGTGGACCATTAAAGTCTTTTATCTGGCTGGATGGCTTGTGGTAATACTCCTTCAATTATTTCACTCATTGACTTCTCTTCTTTTATCCTCAACTCAGCATGCTTCCTCTGCGCATTGCAGATCTAAGGAGCCAGCATATTTTACTTACTTCTATTCATTTTCCATTCAATTGAATCTGTTTCTTTTGAACAAGGAATAAATACCCTTTCAGGGGCATGTTCTCATTCCATTCCACCAGGTCTATAGGATAGTGATGATCTTCTGTTTATGTTTATTTGGTGAAATTGGTATTCTTTCAATTTGTGGACTAGTCATTACTTTGTCCTTTCATCTGTGTCGTTTCCTATAAATTTTGAACCATTTCCTTCTCTCTCAATATTGATGTAGATAAAATATAGGCTTGAGCCAGATTGCCTTGCTTCAAAATCCCAGCTCCAGTAACAGCTAGGTAACTACTGCTGTTTTTCTTAACTTCTCTGACTATGTTTCTCCTCATCTTTAAAATGACAGTGAAGATAATAATAGTATCTATTCTTATTTGGGATTTGGGAGATTTTGTTTGAATTAATATAAATAGAACACTTAATCACTTGTGCCAAACTGCCAATAAATAATGTCTTTTGTTCTTATTCCTTCTTTATTATTTCTTTTCTTTGCTGCCCTGCCTTATGGTTTTGGGCAACGATTTTTTTTAATTTCCCTCATATTTAAGTTTAGCAATTTTTCCAGTCTCTAGCTAATTTTAACAAAATATTTTTTTTCTGTACTAATCCCAAAATTTTTATCTCTGTGCATGCCTTCCACTTGTTACTCTCTCCTGCTTCTAAAATTAGAAAACAGTTTTTTTCCTCATACGAGCTCTTCCAAAGACACCTGTTTTATCCCCTCTAAGTGGTGTCTTCTGTAAATTAACCATCTTCATTTTATTTCTCCCTTCCCGCAAGAAACATTTCTACACCTGTCCTATCACATTCTTGTCTAGCAAGGAAGGTGAATTGAACCTGCAGTGCTGATCGTCTTAGGACAATGCACTTGATCCCTGAACGACAAGGGCTTTAAACTATGCAAGTCTCTTTATATGCAGATCTTCTTCCCCTCTGCCACCCTCCTTTTCTTCCTCCTCAGCCTACTCAGTGTGAAGACTAAGAGGATGAAAACCTTTATGATGACTGACTTCCACTTAATAAATAGTAAGTATATTTTCTCTTCCTTATGATTTTCTCACTGACATTTTTTCTCTAGCTTACCTCATTGTAAGAATACGGTATATAATACGTAACACATACAAAATCTGTGTTCATCAACTGTTTGATATTGGTAAGCCTTCTGATCAACAGTAGGCCATTAGTAGTAGTTGAATCTGAGGGGATGTGGGGATTTGCAACTGCACAGGTTTGGAGCCCTTAACCTCCACCCTCACTTGTTCAAGGTCAATTGTACTTTGCATTCGAATGCCACAGACCTTCAATGTCCTGTGTTCTTGATTTAAGAAATTACTTATCACCCCCTGACATATACGAGCAGCCTAGATTTGAAGAACTAAAAATTAAACTATAGGTGACAGGAAGAATGTTAAGAGGCATCCTGATTAGCCAAGGATGAGCCTGTGCCTTACCAGGTAGTAAATTTGGAAGGAGTAGGAGCTCTAAAAAGAAGTCAGGGCAGTGGAGGGCCACATGAGGGTACAAAGCTGGAAAGGAAGGGATAATGCAGTCAAAATGGGGAAACAGCATAAAATGAGGTTAGGCACAGAAGACAGATGTTATCTTCCCATATGAGCCAGGAATTAGCCTTGGTACACACAGCTACATTGGAAAAAAAAAAAAAAATGCAAGTGATTGATTTATTTAGTTAACACTTAAAAAACTATGATTTAAATATTTGGGGTTTGGTTTGGCAAATTGAAAACACTCTAACAAAACACTTTTATGCATAGACGTTTAATATGTCTGAAGGGTTTTGATGCTTTTATATTTCTGTTAATGGAAAAAAAGCCAAACTCTGTAAAATAATTTTAAAGGGATTTATTCTGAGCCAAATTTGGGGACCGTGACTCAGAGCCATGCCCAAGAAGGCTTGAGCAAGTGGACTCGGTGTGGCTGGCTTACAGTTTGGTTTTATACATTTCAGGGAGACAGGGGCTGCAGGTAAAGTCATAAATGAATATGTGGAAGTCATGCATTGGTTTGGCCCCAAAAGGTGGGCCATCTCGAAGCTGGGGCTTACAGGTTATATGGGTCTTTGATTTGTAATTGGTTAAAGACATGAAGGTTTGTCTAAAGGCTTGGAATGTTTTAAGGTAAGGAGCTGTTAATCAGAGACAAGCCACTGGACATATATTTGTTGTGTACATTGAGGACCTGCAGGTTTGTCTTGCATACCCTTAGGCCTGTTAATGGGTTACAAAGGATGTCTCCAAGAAGGGAGGGGGGCATGATGAGGCATGTCTGACCTCCCTCCTCCTGGCAGGCAATTTAGTTTTAGGATATTCTCTTGGCCAAGAGGGGGTCCATTTAGTCAGCCAGTGAGGGTGTGGGGTGAGCCTTAAGATTTTTATTTTAGTTCACGTTTCTATTACCAACAGTTTCTTAGAAAAGCCCTTGATGTCAAGGAGGTCTTTTTATATGACTCCTGAGAGTATTTGTTGTTTTTTCTGAGAAACAGGAAGTTACTCACTTTCTTTGAAGAAAGTAAACCAGAATGCTAAAAGGTTCTTGTTTTTGGGTCGCGACTTCAACCCCCAGGTAAAATGGAGGACTCTGTCAGCCATTATCTTCTACTATACAAAGCCAGCACAGACAGCAAATGCAGGGCTGCTTTCCTTCTGGCTGTGGGAGGTAAGATATTATTTTAGTTCTAATAGGAGCTGGTGTGCTGAGAGGCTGGCTGAGTCTTGCCTTGAGGAACAATTCAGCAATTATTCAATTGATTTTCCTATCTCAACTCACCAGCTTTCAAAATTAGATAACTTATAAACCATAACAATATAAAACAAGGGTATTTAAACACACACACACACACACACACATGCACATGCACACACACACACTGCAGGTTGAGTATCCCTTATTCGAAATGCTTGGGATGAGAAGTGTCTTGGAATTTGGATTTTTTTTTTTTTTGGATTTTGGAATATCTACATATACATAATGAGATATCTTGGGGATTGGACCCAAGTCTGAACACAAAATTCACTTATGCTTCATGGACACCCTATGCATGACGGTAATCATATATGATATTTTAAATAATTTTATACAATATTTTAAATAATTTTGTACATAAAACCAAGTTTTGACTGTATTTTGACTTCCACTCATCACAGGTCAGGTATGGAATTTTACACTTGGCGGCATCATGTTGGTGCTCAAAAAGTTTTGGATTTTGGAGCATTTGGGATTTTGGATTTTTGGTTTAAGGATGCTCAACCTGTATCACTTTGTGTGGTAGGTGGGAACTAAATATTCTCTAATCTTTAATATCCATTTGTGGTGGAGGATACAGGAAGAGGCTTATTCATATTCTTTGTACACAGTGTTGTTTAGCCATGCAGCTAGCTGGGGAAAGAGTACACAGTAGTCATTAGATTCTCAGAGTGGTCTTTGAAATTTTATTAGACAGAAAAAACCAGGAAGGCTGCAGTAACAGATGTAACCTAGAATATCAATGACTTAGCATACCAATATTTTATTTCTTCCTTGTGAGTATATGTGCAATGCAGTTTGATTGGAGGTAGGAGAAGGAAGGAGAGCTCTATTTCTCACACAGCCACTCAGGGCTCCAGGCTAATAGAAGCTCCACCACTTGGACCCTGGCCTTCTGGGTTACTACGGCAGGGGAAAAAAATAGCATGGAGATCTCACAGTTGTTCTTCTATGCTTCTTTCCATAGGAATATATACCTCTTGCATTTTAATTTGTTAGCAACAACTAGTCACATGGCCTCATCTAACTATAATAGGGCCGGGAAGTATAATGTTTTGTATGTCTAGAAAGAGAAAACCAGATATTGGTTTTGCACGAGGAATTTCTATCGTGGTCCCTAAGGAGACCTGGGTTATAATAGGTATTTATCAAATATTCTTATGAAAAATTATTACCTTTGGTATCTGGGACTCTGAAGGATAGAGGCAACATTACCTATATATGAGTGATAAATAAACATGTAAAGGATCTGGAATTCGGTTATAGAGGTCTCGGATGGAGTTTTGTTTCCTAGTAATATTTGTACTTGTAAACTGAGAAAAGAGAGGACAGAACATAGAAGTGCAGCACAAAGAGCACTAACCATCAGCTTTGGTGGCATAATTCCATTTCAGAAGATGAAAATGTTTTCAATGATGTATAAGCATTTTAGTATAAAAACAATTTCAATCTTTGGACATAAAAGCATTAAATGATTCGAATCACAGCAGAAATACATTGTCGATATGTGGTAAGTGCTTTAAAATTTCACTTATATCATGTTGGAATTAAAGCAGAGTTGAGTGCACCAGGAGAGTGGACTTTCAGGCCCACACCAAAAGGCGTTCCAGTTCCGAATGTCATACGTGCTAATAATTACTATTATTATCTGGTAAAAATCAAGGCTAAGATTAGTACAACTTCATAGTAAGAGGAGAACTTTTTATTTCTTTTTATTGTCCAGGTTCATTCTCCACACAGCCTCCAGAGTTATTTCACCATGTTCCTCTACTGCTCAAAAGCTTTTAGTTCCCTGTCAAGTACAGCATGAAGTGCAAACTCTCTACATACACTCCAGAGTCCGAGGGCATGTCACCCCTGCCTACTTCAGTTTAAGCCTCTGTCATAATCTCTCCTTCATTCCATTATCTTGTAACCCCTAACTTCTTTATCCAGGCTGTGATCCACTGACTTTGGTATTTTACATGTAGTTAGCAACCACCATGGAGGAAAATAATGAGCAAAAAACATTATTAGAATATTCTGATTACAATTCTGCTACCAAAGATAAACTTTTGTTTAACTGCAATATGTTTTCTTATTTGAAGTAAAAACAAATAAAGAAAAAAATTTCTTGCTTGAATTTTCACAGACACATTTGGATCTCACATTCCATTTTGTAAAAGCAGAAGTGTAGACCAAATAAAGCCCTGGATCTTTTACAAGATTTTTCTTCCAGTTCTGAAAGTTATACATGTTAACAATAAATGAAATTCAAAACTATGTTAGTAATAACATATTAATCTTATTATATATAGTATAGTAATATTGACACAGGAAAGTAATTCCCAATGCTGGAAATCACTTAAAGTCCAAGTGGGTCCTTGGCTTCACACAAGAAAGAATTCAGGAGTCAGGTAACAGTGTAAAGTGAAAATGAGTTTTATTCAAGAAGTATAGAAAATCTATTCCACAGAGCAAAGACTAGTTCTCCCTGAGGAGGAGAACCGGCCCCATGGTTCCTTTAATCCCTCTATTTAAGCAATGGCTTAATTACAGGCTAAACAAGGAGAAAAATATTCATGTTATTTCTTGGAAAGTGGTGGTGTTACCTAGAATTAGGGTGACGCCCTCCATTTGACTAAATATAGTCAAACTTGAAGTGTCATGGCATCAGGTGCATGATGGGAGTGAGAGGTTTCCTTAGAAACTTTTATGGTAATTAGGGTATAATGCAGCTATAAGGTCAATATGTGGTCAATTTCTCCACCATCTTGGATCTAACCAGTTTGCTTGTCCTGCTCCTCATCCTATTTTGATCAAGGTAGTTCAATACTTTGTTCTGAGACTTCCTGACTCAGTTAAGCATTGCCTGCACAATTAAGCAACGCCTGAAGCAGTGCCTGCGAGTTGCCTGTCTCAATATACTAATATGATTAGTAATAATTTAATAATCCCCTCTCAATCCCCTTCATACCCACTGCTTTAGGTAATCAGTATAAATAATCTGCTATTATTCCTCATCTTTCTCCACATTCATGTTACCAAATTATGTCAATGTATCAATAAGACCTTTTTTTTTTTTTTTTTAACAAATGACAGAAAATCCAACCATACTCGTTTGGATGAAAGAGCACGTGTAGCTCCAGGTGTGATGCAAATGATAGATTCAATATTCAGTTCTTCCCATCTTTCACGTGTTTGCTGCTACTCGCAATCCTGCACTCACACTGTTGGCAGCTGTTGAACTCCTTGGTTCTTGTCGTCTCACAATCAAAAATGAAAGCAAGAGACAGTTTCGAAGCAGCAAGCATCAAAGTTTATTAAGCAAGCACACTTCCAGACATGGAGGCAGACTGCCAAGAAAGATTAGCAAGTGATAGCATACTCCAGAAGTGGCGGGACAAGAGCTGGCAGATATCCCAACGGACAGTGGCATTGGGGTTTCCGTGCCATCCTTTTTTCTCCTGTCTGGCCTCTCCTTCTTCCTGACATTGTTTCTTCTCCTTTTTTTTCTTGACCAATGGGGACATTGTCTCCTTCCCGGTGTTGGGCAGGGGGAGTTTTTCACTTTATATGGTTAGGCCTGGAGATGTTGTGGCATCCAAAGCCCACTGCAGAGGGGACAATCTGTAATGTATAACGTGTCCTGTGTTGTTTCTGTTACGTTTCTTGTGATAATTGTGGTTGCCCTTATCTTCTTATTGTTGCAGTATGTTCTCTTACTCAGCATCCCATGTATTTATGTTGCTTGCTTTCATATTTCTCTGCTCAGGTCTCACTTTCCTTAGGCTAACATTCTGTGACACTTGTGGCTTCCCTTATCTTGCGGTGTGTCTTCTTACTCTGTATCCTGTTTGTTTACATGACCTGTTCCATACTTCCTCTGCTCATGTCTCACTTTCCTACCTACGCTAACAATATCATCACGAGT
>RJWJ010007976.1:0-55226 GCA_004363605.1 Indri indri | reverse complement strand
TGGGTGACCAAGTTCTCTTAATTTGTTCTTGAAATGTGGGACATTTCCATTAGCCAAACACAAAAGAAAGAAGGCAAATATAAAGTCATTTTTCATCATTCTAAAGCATTTAAGTGGATGATAGCAAACAATTCCAGAGAGAAGAAACAAAAGTGACATTCTGCCGGTGTCCATTCAATTAAAGAGGAATCTGCATTCACACTCTCCAAACACAGAAAAACAACTGTACTGGGTTTCCCTGGAATGTGACTCCGCAGAGGAATTCATGGGCTTCGCTTACCACATTGGTGCCTTCCATCCTCATCACTCATATCCCCGCAGTCATTGTCACCATCACAGATCCAATCTCTTGGGATGCACCTCCCACCATCGCACTTGAACTCATCACTTAGGCATGTTCGCTCAGGGTGCCCTGAAAAGATAAAAAGCACACTCAGTGAAAAGAGCAGTTTGCACTCCAGGAATCTGGAGAGAAGCTGGCTATACAAGGGTTGTCTAGAAAACTCGACACAGAGCATTACCTAGTTGTACACACCTAGGGCAGGTCCTCCAGTGAGACTCGTACCAGTGACTGATGATTTTAGGTAAAAGTAGTTGACTGACAGTGCAAAGCCTTAATTATCTTTGGTGATTAGGATGAGATTCAATATTTCCTTACAGGTATGGTAGAGAAATAATAATTTTTTCCCCCAGGGATGATATAAATTACCTGCTATTTCAAATGTTTCTATTTTATTAATAAAATCTACTTTTCATCCCAAACCATTTTGTTTTGTGCAAACCATCTCCACTTTCAACACACTATACAATTTACCAATTTGCTGCCTTTCTCCCCTTTTAAGAACATTTAGCTCCACGTGGACTGAGATCTTTGTCTCACTCACTGACGCAGCCCAAATGTGCCTAGAACATAGGTGTTTAATAAGTATTTATTGAATTAAAGTCACTCTTCTACTTTAAATTAGCCATCACTGATCCAAATCCTTTAATCCTAACCCCACATGTTCCTATTTAACTAATCAAGTTGTCACAGGCCCAAAAACCCAGGGCCCCCTCAAATTAGCCCAAGACAAAAGAAAATTTAATTGTAGGTGTTAAAGACACAGCACAATGATAACAGTAAGGAGAAACAGGCCCTTTCAGAAGCTGGAGTGAAAGGTGTGTACACTGAGCCAGACTTTTTGAAGAGACATATCCCCATTGACACAGAAGAACCACTTACAGAAATCTAGTCTATAAGAATCTTCCCACATATGCACAAAGAGGTTTCTAAAAGGATGTTCATTCCAGCATGATTTTTTGTAGTGAAAAGATGGAAACAATCTAAATGCCCAATAGTTAGGAAAAGGATAAAAACACACGGAACATCTATATTTTAGATGCGTTTGGCAGAGCATTTGGCAGTACAAAGGAATGAGGTAGAACTGTATTTTCTAACATGCTGACAAGATGTTATTAAGCTGAAAAAGAATGGGGGGCTAACTGCAGAAAAATATGTACAATAAGATCGCATTTGTGTTTTTTAAAACTATATATCACAATATATAGCTAAAGGTAAGTAGAATTCACATCCATCCCTAATTATGATTATCTTTGAGAAGTGAGGGAATTGGAGAAGGATGAAGAAATGTGAATTTTACTTTTTTGTATACATCTTATTTCTTTAAAATACACTTCTGTGAGCCAGGCATGGTGGCTCACACCTGTAATCCTAGCACTTTGGCAGGTGAGGTGGGAGGATTGCTTGAGGCCAGGAGTTCAAGACTAACCTAAGCAAGAGTGTGACCCTGTCTCTACAAAAAAAAAAAATATAAAAATTAGCCATACATGGTGGCACACGCCTATAGTCCCAGTTACTCAGGAGGCTGAGGCAAGAGGATCACTTGAGCCTAGGAGTTCGAGGTTACAGTGAGCTATGATGACACCACTGCACTCTAGCTTGGGCGACAAAGCCAGACGCTGTCCCAAATATGTGTGTGTGTGTGTGTGTGTGTGTGTGTGTATATATACTTCTGCATATTATTGCTTGAATTACTACAATGTGAATGTATTCATACATAGGCTCTGTGTTTATTTTATTTAAATATGTCAGGCAATTGGTTCTAATTACTATTACTATGACTTTGGTTGCCATGGAGAAGTGTGAATATTCATATTCATTCTTCATATATTTAAACCAATAATTCATTTATTTGATTGAATCTCTAACACTATTCTACTCCCTTCACAGTTATTAATTATTTCCTTTACACATCCTCAAAATTCTATGTGCCATTTGCTTTCTACAAAATTTTCAGTTTGGGGAAAAAGAACCTAACGGAGAACTCTAAATAACTTTCTCCAACTATGAGCCACAGAATTTAAACCTGAGAAAAAACAGGAATAGAAAACAGTTTGACTTCAGCTATGAAACTATAAGAATGGTCCTAAGAAAATATTCCCAAAATAAAACATTTTATACATGACAGTATTTACAGCAGCGATATTCATAACAGAGGAATAAAATAAAAGCAATCCAATGCTTAATAACAGAAACAGCTAACTCAATGATAACATAACCACTCCCTGGAATATTATAGTCATTAAAAAGGAATATGAAGACTACATAACAGGGGTCAACAAACTTCTTCTTAATTAGATAGTAAATATTTTAGGCTCACAGGCCATATATTCTCTGTCGCACCTACTTGACATTGCAGCAAAGCAGCCATAGACGATACGTGGCTGCGTTCTAATAAAATTTTACCTATAAAGATGGGCAATTGACCCACAGCCATAATTTTCTGACCCCTATATAGCAATATGATTTATTGACAGATAAAAAAGGAATGAGGAAAATAATACTTTTATATTCTTACAATAATGTAAAAAAATGTGTCTGGACATATGAGGGCTGGCCAGAAAGTATCCAGCCATGTAACCATTCTCATTATATTAACAATGGCTGGATACTTTCCAGACAGCCCTAGCAGATTAGAATTTGCAAAAGTAAAGAGCAGTCTCCAAATACAATCAGGGCACAGCTGCATCCAGGAATATAACTAGAGGGCCCCTGGAACTTCTTGGGAAGCTCAGATGGCCATGGGACCTTACCTCATGAGCTGGCACAGAGATAAGACAAAGAGGATGTGTGCCCATAATATGCCCGTTCCCCGTGTATGTGATGATTCCAATCACTTTCGCATCCTCCAATAGTCTTAGAACTCAGACGAATACAGAAATTCCAACTGAGAGTCAACTAAAATTAGCCAGGCACTGTGCTGGTTGTATCATCAACATAATCTCTTTACATAAGCACCAATCAGCAACTTCCATATCCTGGTCAGGCCCCCACACAGTACCCTGCACTAATGGGTCTTTAATAAATGTCTGCTGGGTGGTTGCAGCAACCCAGCTGAGAGCTGGGGGAGTGCAACGCTAGTCTGCATTTGAAGTGGTTGGAAGAGACTGAGCTTGTGTAGCTGCATCATAACGCTTTCCATGCTTGCTTACTCTCGTACCGCAAGAGGCAGGTTCGTCGGAGCCATCAGAACAATCTATTTCTTGATCACAATGCCAGTAGTGAGGAATACAGCGCCCAGATGTGCACTGGAACTCATTGCTGCTGCACGTGTGAATGGCTGCAGGAGGAAAGAAGATAAAATCCATGAACAAAACACACAGTGTGTTCTCATCAGTCTTAACAATCTGCCTGTATCTCAGAACTAGGTAATAGTCGCCAGGAAAGGAAGACTGAGGCTGGAAAATGGACTTTTGCGTAAGCTTTCTGTGGGGAGGGAGGAATACAGGAGAGAGAAGGAAGGCAATACCGCCTCAATTCCAGGAATTTTTTTTCTGGATTCGAGACATCCAAAAAATAAAGTGTATTTATTAGAAAATACTGAAGAACTATCATTGTGATAAATGAAATCACAAATTATGTATAAGTAGTCTTGGTTTCATTTTTCCCACTATAATATAAAATCGAATAAATAAATTATTTTGAAATAATAATTAAAAGCAAAAACAATAGCATGACCATATCGGAGCTCACCTCACACACAGCATGTTAGACCATGGTTCTAGAGAGGTGGCAAAGTTTTCCTCTTATTCATCCTTGTAACATGGTACTTTTATTTGAGTAAATGGGCAACTCTGCCTATGTCTGAACATTAATTCTTTCCTCAAGTAACCTTAGGGAGCTCTGGTCATATGTATTTTCTAAATTGTTACATGGGCACAAACCTGAGTCAAGTCTTGTAATTGTTCTGGTCTCTAAGGCTCTCTTGCTCTGGCTCATGGTATCTGATGATTTGCCAGGGGGAAAAGGATAGGGAAGCAGAGGTCCCTCAAAGGTCAGCAATAACTCCAATCTGCCTAACCCTATCTCATCGCTGCAACCCGAATTCTGCTTCCTCACGCTGCTGTTATCACAACAGATTCCTCTTCTTGGACTGTAGCCTGGCCTGGTGAAAAATTATCATTATGCCCTTTGGTTTCCTTGGGAGGGGACCAGTGATCAGAGTTTAATTACATATACCCCTAACAGGCAAGAGCAGTTACTAAATTCTTAACTTAAGCATCTATTCACACTCATAGTCTCAAAGTTATCGAGCTTAAGAAAGGCCTTTTCATTTGAGCTATAAATACAGGAAATTGTCTGAATAAACCAAATTGCTAAATATGAAATAGAGGTTTCTGAAATTTTTCAGTTCCTAATGGCTACTACAATGATATTAGGAGTAAATTATAAGGGCCTAGAGTCCGAGAAGACAAAAGTCCATCAACATGGGGAGAAATGACTCTCCGAGTGTAGCAGATCTCTGGAAGAAATAGTTGGGGTCTGGGGATTCCAGCCCGGGGACAGAGAGAAGGAGCTTCTCATAACCCTGCAGTCACATCCTAAAGCAGTTGCCTACTGCATCTACTTACAAGGTCCATTTGAGATGACAATTGAAATTAGCCCAAATGCCCACGCTATATATCTTTGTGTTAGCTCAAGACGTACATCTCTGGCATGACAGAAAGAGAAGTAGTTTTATCTTACTCACTGCAATAAGTAGGGTTTTCATCACTCATATCTCCACAGTCATTGTCTCCGTCACACAAGTAAAGGCGAGGAATACAAATATTTGTACCCTGACATTTTGTGTATCCAGGATGGCAAGTGCGATCAGCTTGAAAAAGACAACCAGATAATCATTGAGAACATATCCACCAAATACGTATGGCAAACCATGTCCGTGCTAACAGATCTATGGCAGAACGCAAACCACTGGAGGGGAGGCATTTTCAGAGATAGATCCTGCTATCAGTGAGGCAGGATCCAGGACCTATAGATTCTCCAGCAAAAAGAGATGTTTCCAACTGATACAGGGGGTGGGGGGAGATGGGGCTGCTTTGTAATTTAAATCATCTGATTTCATTAATTAATGGTAACAACAAGAGTCCCAACTCTTGGTTAAATAAACTGGCATGTCCACACCATGTAGTAATATGTAGCTATTAAAGGAATAAAGCAGATCTCTATATATTGATAAGTAATGACAGTATTATTTCCAGGATATATGGTTAAAGGTAAGAAAGCAAGATTCAAAACACTAAGTTATCTTTTGTGTAAGAAAAAGGACGATATGAGTGTATGTATAGTGTGTGCATGTGTGTAGTGAGAGAAAAAGAGAGAGAGATGTTTATACTAAAAACAATAGCGATAAAGAAAAGATAAACGAATAAAACTGGTACCCCTCCAGATAGACTGAGAAGAGCATGGAGGGAGCAGAGAGGAGAGGAAAAGATAAAATGTACCTGTTGTACAATGTATGCAAATGCACCTGTTGTATAGTTTTAACTTTGGAACCATGTACATTATTTTGTACAAATAAAATCAATGAAATAAAAATGGAAAAAAAGAAATTAAAATTGGAAAAAGTAACAAATGAAGGTAACTGTATATCAAGTTGATAGCATAACCCTACAGAGAAAAAAATTTGAATGTCTTTAAAACCTGTATTTTGACCACATATCTCTAGGGGGGGATATAATCTAAAAACAAGAACCTTGCATTGAGTATTATTAATAGTATTATCTGTGTGCTCATAATAATTTTGAAATTATTATAGGCATTTTGAAATTACTATAGAATAAAACAAATAAGTAACTATGGTAATGCCATTAGGAACAAAAATTTTAAACATGAAAAGAGATGTGATAAAATCTAAAATATAAACAACGTGTAATCTTAAATTTAAATGAGAAATATCAGCGTAAATTTATTTTTTCTTTAAAAACTGTATTTCCTAGCTCTGACCATTGGAAAGGCCTAGAAGTAATGAAAGTCAAACAGGAATGAGCACCCAACACTGTAATTTCTAAATACCACAAAACAAAGTCTTCTTGGATAAGTGGCTAAGTCCACTCTTTTGTTTTCCCAAGATGCTAAGGTACAAATCCCAGGAAGTTTGGAAAAAGCAATTAATTAAAAAGCTGTTTACCAGAAAATCTAAAGAGAAGAACCGTTTTGGTCAACACAGTATTATATAGCTTTTCGTACAAAAAACATTAACCACAATGCATTTATACAATCATTTTTGTCAGTAACTATTGCTAAGGCTTTAAAATAATCAAAAATTTTATCAAGGGAATTTTTAAGCTAGCATATATACAAGCCAAGGACAAAATACTCAAGGTTAAAATATTCAACGGTTGTATAGATCCATTAGTTTAAATGAATAATTCAAATGTTAGGTAGAGTTGTTTTTAAAATCATTTAGTAGAATATATTAAAAGAAAATTGATGTTTTAGAGGAATACTTAGTTTAAAGCCTTTGTTTTTATATAAAATTTCATCTCCCATGATCTGACTTCAGACCCAAAAGCACAACAAGCACTTAAGATAAACTTACGGCAGTTTTTCTCATCTGAGGTGTTATTGTCGTGGCAGTTGTCTCTACCATTGCAGACAAACTCAAGAGGTATGCACCTTCTATTATTGCAAGCAAATTCTGTGGTGGTGTTACAGTCCCTGAACAGGCACCCTGCCTCGTCACTGCCGTCACCGCAGTCATTGTAGTAATCACAGCGATAGCGGTACTGGACACATCGCCCATTGGCACAGGTGAAGGCTGTCGGCGAGCAGGTGTGAAGTGCTAAGAAGAGGAAAAAGTACTGAAAAATCCCCCCTGATGAAAGCATTATCCTAACTTCTAAAAAGATACAATTAAATAAAATGGACACTTTGCGTTTACCTTTCAAGACAAAAACGGCTGCAAATCGGACTGTATGCAAAGTGAGATAACACTCTGAATTACTTAGATTTAGCAAAATATCTTCATACCTTCTTTCAATAAATGAAGTATTTAAGCAAAAATCAGTCACTTCGTTTCTCTATAATCTCAATTTCTCTCAATCACAGAAAAGCACGTAAATACAGTTTTATTTTGATAAAACTCCTGGCTCCTATAGCTGTCTGCTGGAAAAAGGTAACTAACCGCAGAACTCCCTGAAAAGTCCACTGTGCTTTACTCACTCTGTCCAGAAGGAAGCTGAGGATGGGAAGGCTAAATAACTAGGAGTTTAATCCAGCGCTTTTGTTCTTAACCACTACAGAGGTAATTTAACAGAAATGCAGGCCAGGGTGCAGTGGCTCATGCCTGTAATCGTAGCACTCTGGGAGGCTGAGGCAGGAGGATCCCTTGAGCCCAGGAGTTTGAGGTTGCAGTGAGCTATGATGATGCCACTGCACTCCACCCAGGGCGACAGAGTGAGACTCTGTCTCAAAAAAAAAAACAGAAATGCAGTTTGGATTATCAGAGTAAATGTTTTTCAGCTCTAATAAGACGCTTAGGCACAAATTTCAAGCCCGTTTACCCACAGCAGGATTCTGTACCAAACACATAGCATAAAGATGTCATTAGCTCCTCACAAAAGTGCGGAGCCCAACTCACCACACACACTTTCCACCTCGTCACTGCCATCGCCACAGTCATTGTCGCCATCACATTTCCACTCTTCCATGATGCAGCGCCCGTTGGCACAGGTGAAATAGGATTCACTGCATCGTGCACCATTGTCCACGATGCAGTGCTTATTGTTGTTGGCCAGATACCAGTTGCCCTCATGTGGACACTGGCACTCGGCACCATTGGGACCTGAAGAAAAGTAGACCCAGAAGAAGCAAAAGATGAGCATAGCAATCATTACGTTGTCTCCTCTAGAATAACACCTGCAATGGCTTCAACATTAAATGCTAAGGCAAGCCATGGAAATTCTGCCCATTAACCTTTAAACTATGTTCTGAGTCATTTTCCCACCAAGAAAAGTAACCACCAATTTCTAACAAACGTTCTAATTCACTCTCGTCTTTAAAGCACTATTTCTCATCTGAAATAGCAACGACTCTCTCTTCTCAGCAAAATTTGCAAAGCAATGACATCAAAAGGCAAATCTTCCCATGAATTTATTGTAAAATGCACTATGATACTCACAAGATCACAACCTCGGATATCACTGGAAATATTTCAAGCTATAAATAATACCTCCTAAGCAGAAAAGTTAAATCCCTTTATAAGGAAGATAAGCTCATTGATGGAATTCCTACTCAACTCATGAAGAGGGGCAGACAAAGCCCTCATCTTGCTTTATATAACCACCAGGCAGGAATTTAGAATGCCTTGATAAAAGGCTCTATATTGAATAGAAACCAAAGACTTCCTCTCAAAATACAACCCCATATCTATTTCATAAATTATCCTGAAAACAAGGGGGATTTGGATTTTTTTCTCCTGTTAGAACCGATTATTCCTTCAGCCTTCCTTACCAGTTGTTATCAAGATCATCATTTTCCCTGTTTTAATCTTCACAGTCAATGCCTTACCTGGTGCGCAGATGTGGCTGCAGCCCCCGTTAAACTGATCACAAGGATTGCTGCACTGCTGTTGCTTGTCCTTCACGGCAACGCTGATACCCGTAGGCTGGGTGAACAAATTCGTGGTCATTGCAATCTGACCTGACCCATCATATTTGTTAGCTCGGTAAATTTTTTTTGTGTACAATTCAGTCCAGTAAATATACTGGCCGTAGAGAGCCAAGCCTAAAGTATGAAAAGCTGTGCTGACGATGACTTCACGCTGCATGCCTGTTAGAGTGCTGCGTTCAATCTTCTGCCTAAAATAAAGTAAAAAAAAAAAAAAAAAAAGTTAAAATCTAGAATGAATAAGTTTCTCAGCTGGCAGCCCAATCCTGGGCCTAACCATTGCTTTATACAAGCCCCCAACTTTCTTTTCAAATGAGGCATATGGTAGCCAGAAATGTTTCTTAGGGTGACGAGAGGGCTTGTTTGCTTATCAAACAATGGCATGTATAAATCACTGACCTCCAAATAGTCATGGTAATCCTACAAAAGGAACCAGGTTGACATTAGAAATAGGAGAACATTATGAAATGATCCACGTAATGCATAGAACTCGGTGTTGGGCACATAGTAGACTCTCAGTAAATGTTAATTACCTTTCCATTCCACTCCATTAGTGACTTTTTCGATGTGACATTTATTGGGTAACTAGAGGTGTTTGCCTAGAATGTCCCCAATTTCAAATGAGAGAATAACAAAAAGATCAGGATGTTAGGTGCACAGCATCACAAGACCAAAATTATGAAGAAATAAGCAAGAAAAGTTAGGATTCCTGACATGTAGACACCAACCATAATAAAAACAAAACAATCACTTAGGATGACTGCAATGTGAGACATCCTGGCATTACTTGGAAAAGTTACATACAAAATTAGAATTGACAAAAGGAAAATATTAAAATATTTGCTGAGAAGACACTTGCTAGAGAAGAGTCTATTAGAAAAGATAACCAAAAAGGACTACAGAAAAGCATTTTTTAAAAGACATTGAATGCTAAAGCTCAGAAAAAACTTAATATCAGTGTGCATTTAAAAGTCATTCAGACCAGATGCAGTGGCTCACTCCTGTAATTCCAGCACTTTGGGAGGCCACGGCAAGAGGATCACCTGAGGCCAGAAGATTGGACCAGCCTGGACAACATAGTGAGACCCTGTCTCTACAAAAAATAAATATAATTAGCTGAGCATGGTGGTGTGTGCCTGTAGTCCCAGCTACTCAAGAGGCTAAAGCCAGAGGATTACTTGAGCCCAAGAACCGGAGGCTGCAGTGAGTTATGATCATGCCACCGCACTCCAGCGTGGCTAACAGAGTGAGACCCTGTCTCTTAAAAATATAAATAAATAAAAATGAATAAAAGTCATTCAAATTTTATGGTAGTTACCTAGGTCCTGCAGACTATAAATTGGGTAATTACATTTTTAATTATAAATTCAGTAAATGCATTTGTAATTATGATTGAAATTATAAATGTACTTAGTAATGCATCTTTAGATGTCTTTCAGTTCATAATTATTCAATTTATGATATAGATAAATTTTGACAGGTATGTTCACAAAGCTAGAATATAATATAGTTCCTAAAACTGTGATTCTACATTTTAGCAATGTCTACCTGGCATATTATGTTTTCATTACATTATGCAAATCCCTCTTCTTTGGAAATGGGAGGAAAACTCTTCTCATCAACATCTGCATGAGTAACCAAAGACACGTACCGACCAGCATCCACCCAGTAAAGAAGGCCCTCCTCATAGTCCAGGGTCAGCCCACCGGGCCAGATCAGGCTGCTGTTCACAATGGGTACCCGGAAGTTTCCTCCCAATGTGGCTCTCTCGATTTTGGCATTAATGTCCCAGTCAGTCCAGTACAGGTACCTAGCCATACAAGAGGAATCATAATTAATTCACCAAAAGGAACCTCACAGACCTCTTTACTTTAAAAAAAAAAAAAAGGCAGCATTCTTTAATTGCAAATTGCCATTAATAAGGCAATTTCCACCCACACAACTAGCCCCAACGGAATTTACTGAGTCAGAGTACTGATGTATGTATTGCACCCTCCTTCCCAGGTAAAATCACTCAATACTCTTTCACCCTTGAATCTATAGCCATGGTTTTCCATGCCCATAAAACATTGTCTCTCTATGAACATAAAATAATTTCAGGCCCCATTCTTTCCAGAACTAAGCAGACAGAAAGACAATAAAGAAGATGATGGCATACCCTCGGCAAGGATCTAACACAATTGATCTCGGTTTGGAAACGCGGGCTATCACAGACCGCTTAGTCCCATCTTCAGCCATGGAATTAACCGTCTGGTTGATGTAGTCAGTGTAATAAACTCTTCTGTTGATCCAGTCGAAGGCAATACCACCAGCAGTCCCTATATCTGGACACACACCAGACAGACACACACAACACACACACAAAGGCGTTAGAGTGTCAATATGCAGTCATCTGTGTGTGCTGACCCATTGTGTCTATTTCTAAGACAAAGCAGCACCTGGAGTGCACTTACCTGAAGCAATGACAGTTGGGGTATGGATCCCTGAAGACAGGCTGACGTAGGAAATCTGGCCACGGTCGAGGTTTACACTTTCTGTGAAGTAGATTCTATCATTTATGCTGTCATAGTCTAGAGCCATGACAGTTCTTTCCACATTTATTGCTTGGAAAGGTGGGCTATGGTTTTCAGGATCCAAATGTAAGCTTCTCAAGGAATCAGCCAAGGCAAAGACAAGGAAATTTTCTGTTGAAATGGAGCAGCTCTTGCCATCACTTTCCAGAGTTCCAAAGGAACAGCCACATTTTGGGGTGTGTAGTCCAGGTAGAGCAAAGCAGAAATGGGAACATCCACCATTATTTTCCAAGCAAGGGTTGTTGTTGACCTCTGCTGGTGACCGGGCCTGGACTTGTTTGTCAAAGATGGTCACATCTCTTAGCCAGTCGATATTGTCTCTTATCACTGTTGGTGGTTCTGTGTTCCCTGGTTCCTTGCTAGCTTGGAAGATTTTCTTCAAATTCCTATCCACCCATATGATGTAATTTCCAAAAACAGTGATGCCATAAGGAGTTGGGTAACGACTGCCATAACGAATCATTTCAGATTCCTCTCCATCAAAACGAATTCTTGCGATCATATCTAAAGAATCATCAACCCAATAAACGTAGCCATTGCTATGGTCCACTGCCAAGCCCCGTGGTGTGACAATGCCCTCTGACACAAGCACAGTTCTATTGGTACAGTCAAGAAAAGAACGTTCGATCTTTGGCTTTTGCCCATAGTCAGCCCAGAAGAGGTATCTGTTCTTGGGGTCTACAACAATATGCCTAGGCATGTCCACTGTGGCTTTAAGGAGAACACGGCGGTAGGTAGTATTGATCCGAAGAACTTCTATTAATGTTTCAGACACAAAGGCATTGGTGAAATAAAGATTTCCTACAGGAAAATGAAAGAGCATGCCGATGAATGGAAAACCAAGAAGAAAAAAAGGGGATACCTTTCCAAATTCAGAACAAAATATGTAAGGTTGAGGTTTGGTCTCTATATGTTATCTTTTCCAAGATGATAAATAAATGCCTCATTTTAGGAACTAAAGAGATTGCTTCTTCAAATTTGGAGAGAATGTGCCTATCTTCAACTTTTAAAGTAGATTAGAATTCACAGCAAATCTCATAGCCCACTTTCTACTGAAAGGTACATTTTCCAGAATGTCTTTCCTCTTCTACCTGAAGCACTGAATGTTTACTCCAAAGACTCTAAATATACATTATCATAGCATAACTTGATGAAAGTAGCAAAGAGGGAGAGCTAGCACAATCTCAGATTGCAGTGATGTTATCAAATGCTCTTTGTGTTTAAGATTAACATGAGGTTCTTCTCTAGTCTTTCTAACTAATATAGACATTTTCATCCTGTGGACCTTCTAAAAGCCACCAAAACAAAAGTCTATCTCCCTGTGGGCATGATAGCACAATACAAATGCTAGAATACAAAGATAATGGTATGAAAATGATACCGAATAGACAATGATCCAAAATTATTCATTCCATGTAGTTGAAAGTCTGTTGTTGAACTATCAATATTGCTACCAAGGCCTACAGATTTTGTTCCTATATCTGACTCAAAATACCTCTAGGGAAATCAGGCCAATGTGAAATGGTACTGATACATTTTTTTCATAACTTAATTCTACTTGCTACATATACACACACACACAGAGCGCTATATATATATATACATATATATGTGTGTGTATATATATATATTTTTTTTTTCATTTCCAATCCTTTTTAATTCAGGGTTGGCAAACATTTTCTGTAAAGGGCCAGACAGTAAATATTTCAGGCTTTGCAGAGCATATGGTTTCTTTCACAAGTACCCAACTCTGCCATTGTAACATGAAAGCAGCCATAGATAGTACATAAACAAAAGGGCATAGCTGTGATCCAATAAAATTTTATTTATAAAAATAGGCAATGGGCTGCCTTTGACCTACAGGCCATAGTTTGCTGACCTCTGCTTTATCTATACCCTCAGATATAGTAAATGTGTAATCAGGAATGGGGTTTGGAAATCCAATTAAAGCTTCATTTAACCATACTACAATGTTTACATTTTGCAATAAACTCTTATAATATCTAGATTTCATAATACATGTTAATATTTCTGAGATGCCTACTTACAAAGCTTGATAACATGCAATAACTATTTCGTATAGAATTAGATTACATTCCAAAAATTATAATACATTTTTCTCCCAATGTGTCATTAAAAATGAGTGGTAATTCAAGCTTGTGTCCATGAATCAATACAACTAAGTTAACGCAGTATTGGGTCAGGCATTTCACTATAACTACTGATGGAGAAAGTGTACAGATCTAAGAGTAGAAAAAAACAAATCCACAAAATTTAATATTTCTAGCCATTTTTGCCTGCAGTTTTCATTATGTTAATAACAGAATAAAATGATCAATCAGTTATGAAGTTGTCAATGAAACACTTTATCATTTATTCAATAGACACATGGCTTAATCTAAATGTACAATTCAAATTATCTTAAATGATCTCAATAATTGTCTAGAAAAACAAATCTGTGACACATGTAGTTAGGTTAAACTTTCTAGCATAAAATAAGACAACCGAGATGCAAACACAATAAAATCACTATACAGCTTACATACCTGCTACCCAATCCACTGCAATACCACGTACTCCATTTAGTCCTATCCCATGTGTGATGACGTTTGTCAAAGATGACCCATCCGGTTTAATTCTACGAATTGCATTATAAGATGTCACATAGCTACTAAAATCACACCAGTAAATAAAGCCAGAAGAGACATCAACATCCACATGCAGTGCATTTCGTCCTGGAATGATTAAGGAAAGATCATTAAACAATGCTCTGGCTGGCACTAGAACTTTTACATGTCTGAACTTCCTCTGAAACCCTGATTCCCAACCCCCTGCTCTGACCATCTCCCCATTACAAAATAAAACTCCTTTTCTTCCCAGATGCAATGAGCACGACTACCACCCAGATCTTGGTTTCTAAATACCATTTCCCACAATAAGGAGCTCTGGCTCCCGGGAGAAATGGTTGATTGTAGGTTTGGGCTGGGAAGGTACAAGGTGAGCATGGAACAGCTTAACGTACAAAGAAGCAAGGAAGCACTCAAACACTGATGTGACTGTGTCAGAAGCATGCAGGTGGCCAACTAAGAGGCTCTCCCTGGCCAAATGGATCAATTGGAACACCAAAGGAGTAACTGCAGTAATTGATTATAACATGCTGAATTTGAAAAATAAAAACTTGAATCCACAATGATAATAAATTTTCTTAAAAGATAAATTGGGGAAAAAGGAGAATTTTCCCTTACAACAGAATATTATCTAATAAATGTAGAAGGAATGATAGAATAAGAAAATCACCATTTTACAACCCCCAATTAAAGAATCATTTCGGACAAGGATTATCAATGGCTGCTAAAACCAGTGGGTAAAGAGCTTGGGAAGCAAGATATTTTGGGGGCCAAAGTGAGACTCCACAGATTTCATACAAATTAAAAAAGAGAAAAATATACATTTAAAAAGCAAGGATTTAGTGGTGACCACCTTAACCAAGTGATCAAAATCAAACATCACTAAGAGCAGGACAAGCTGACATTATGTTCTTCCTGATAAGATTCTGTATCATGTACATAGCTTCGCCTATGAAGTATTCTTGTCAAATGTGTTTAACCTTGATCTAACCAACAATTGGACCTAACTTCCATTTCATGGGAAATGCACGGTATAAACTGAAAGGTTAAATGACACCATGAAGAAATACTCAGACAAAGTCTCAGTGTGGGAGTCTAAAAGACAACAGGTCTGCCTCTTCAAAACATCAATGTCGTAGCGAAAAGCTAGGGGTGACTACTCCAGATTAGAAGAAACTAAAGAGATATTCCCAATGCAATGCATGAATCCCAATTAGATCTTGGCTGGAACAAAACAACAGCTAACTAAAACATTCTGAGGCCAACTGGAGAAATATGAATATGAATATTAGATGATAATGCCCTTTGGAGCTGCATACTAAAGTATGAAGGGGTAAAGTGTCATGATATCTGAAATTCATTTTCATAAGATTCATAAAAAATGAGTGTGCATGTATATGTATGTACGCACATGCATACACACAGATTGAGAGCTAAAATATAGCGAAATGTTAGCAATTGTCAAATCTTGGTGAAGGGTATAAAAATGTTTGCTGTACCTTTCGACTTTTCCGGGTTTGAAAATTTTTTAAATGAAAAGTTGGGAGGAAAAAAAACACTGAATTTTTAATATCTTTACAAGATGATAACCTAGATCCATAACTTTTTAGATATGGAAAAACAAAGATGAGTCAGAGTACATGTAAATATTAATATGCCCATCAAGCAGGAGCATGTATGGTGCTAGAAGCCGACTCCTTTCTCCAGATTCATTTCTGACTCTTCTGACCATCCCTTCCCTCCCTTCAATATCTTCATCCTTTTTTCTTTCCTTTCTACCCTCCCTCCTTTCCTCCCTTCCTTCCTTCCTTGCTCTCTTTTTCTTTCTTTTTTCTTTCTCTCTCTCTCTTTCTTTCTTTCTTTCTGTTTCTCTCTCTCTCTTTTTTTCTTTCTTTCTTTCTTTTGCTGTCTTTAGCCTGTGACATACTCTGTGATGCTAGAAAACTCTTAGTTCCTCTTATGGTAACATATACCTAAAAACCTTGGTTCATCTAGGAGGCAAGTTATCAACTCACAGTTCATAAGCATAAAGTGATTATTAATGAGACACCAATACTATGAACTCTTTTACTTCAATTCACCAAATATGGACTATGTCATTACTATATTAACTAGTAGTATACCTTCTACTCTAAATCTCCGCTGAACAGTAAGAACACAGTTCTTTTGAACACCAACTCTATAACACTTCTTGCAAACTCATGCTACATTCTATATTGCTCAAGGCCTGTGGCTCTCAGTGTGGTCCGTGGGCCAGCAACATCACCCTGGGAATTTGTTATAATAGACATGCAGATTCTCTAGCCCCATCTAGACTACTAAATGAGAAAAATCTGGGGATGGGGCCTCTAGCTGTGGTGTAACGAGCCCTCCAGGTGATTTGGATGCACACTAAAGCTCGAGAACCACTTTAAGGTGAGCCAGGTGATTTAAAGGGAAAGACAAGCTTCATTATTTGCTGAAGCCAAACATGAAGAAATGCTTTTCTGACACCAAGGGTTTCAACCTGGCACCAGACGGAGTCAAATCTCACTTTTATTGGAGTTGGCATACCTTGGCCTGCCACTGGCACCATGGCTTCTGAATGATCTGACACTGCCAAGCTAAAGCCTCTGATTGCAGACAGCATCGAAACAACAATGAAAGAGTTATATGGAGAGCAGGTCCGATGATCAGGATTGAGTTTAAATCCAGTGGCACAGGCACAGGAGAACAATCCCCCTGGTACAGGCAGGCAGATCTGCTGACAGGCATTCATGTTGTTGCTACAGCCATTTGAGGATTCGGCAGCATCTAAATGAAATCAAAAATCGGTTTGTAACTTTTGACCCTACCTACTTGCCACTCCATCTCAAATTTTTGAAATCTGGTTGCCAAATAATTCATTACAGAAATTAATAACAAATATATAGTAGCTGAGTTAACAAACTAAAAACTATATTAGAGAGGCTAGAGCCTACACAATAACACTTAATGGTATTAAAACAGTACCCCAATTATTTTATAATAGAGAATGGGGCTTCAATTGTTTTTCTTCTGAAGATCATGCAAGGATTAGGGAGGTCAGTATACAAATCTGTTCATTTTTGCCCTCTTGACCTATGCACTTAAAATTTTATCACTTTAATTGCATGATCAACAATGTGATGGACATTTCTTTTAAAGTATATAAAATAAGAATATTTAAAGAATATTCTTCATAAGAATAAAGATATCAATTTTTATAGCATGCATTTTTGTCACATGCAATAAAAATACATACCAAATGACAAACCTAGGTTATAGGACAGGAAACAAACTGATAAACTTTGGTTGGAGACTAAAAGCTATAAAATATGTCAACACTGTAAAAAATAATCCTTATATCATAGTGCTAATTTAAGGGGGCAAAGCAAAAGTTAGATTATCTTTGAAAGAATAACATGTTGAAATAGGCAACTTCCAAAAGTATTCATTTTAAGGTTAAAAATCCTATCCTGTTAGCACTTGTCCAGCAGCAGTCATCCAACAAATACTTCCTGAACACTTTCTCCGTGCCAGGCACTATTCCTGTTACTAGGTATGGAGCAATAAGCAAGACAGACAAAATGCCTGCCTGTATGGAGGTTATATTCTAACGAGCAACACAGACAATAAACAAACTAGGAGATCATATGTCAGGGAGTGCTATGAAGCAAAAGCAAAATTAGGAATTAAAAGCGATAGGAAAAGAAAGAAAATAAACTTACTCTGAAGCCAATCTGGCCTTTCAGATGCCAGATCAGCCTTTGACACTTAACCATGCTTAAGACATGGTTATCGTTTTTCAAAATATTTTGGGTAACTTCAACTTGTATGCATGTGTGTGTACATGGGACTGTGTGTGGGCATGCACTTAAAGATGCAAGCGTGTAGATGTGTGAATGTGCATTACACATCCACGGATGTGTTTCAGCGACGAATACTCACTGCGTCTGTGATAAACTCGAAGTCCCCTCAGATTTGGAATATTGTCTCTCAAGACTACTTTGTTGGCCCCAGTAGCCTTCTCAACTCTTTCAATGACCTCATACTGTTCATCAGTATAATAAAGGAAGGAACCAAAGACGGCAATTCCCCAGGGGTGGGAAAGCTGGTGTACCAGGATCATTCGGCCTGTTCCATCCACGTTTCCTCTTTCAATCTAAAGAATCAGAATTTTCATTAGTTTTACTGATTAGCAGTGAAATAAGAGAACATTTTAAAACTAATACTCTCCTAATTATAATACCTCACATTTACATATTACTCCCTCCTTTACAGAGATTTTTCATATCTATTCTCTGATTCGATAGTCACAACTACACAGAGCAAATATTATGCCCCTTTCACTGATAATGAAGATAGAGCTCAAGTCAGGCAGTCGACTTTGTCAGACGGCATGGTGAAGAAAAAGGGACTAAACCACTAGTCCCTGCATGTGATAGTCTGGGCAAGGATATTCTTAAGCGTCTGAATGTAGCCCATTACACAGGAGCTGACTGTCCCTGGGTTTAACATCCTCACCAACAATTTCTGTAATGAGGATAGGAAACATGCCCCATACAATCACAGAAGACAGCAAGACTGGAAGTAGGCCAGGGATGGCACTGTTATATTAGAACAGGTAAGAAACTTTAGTCCAAATGACTTTAGTAAACTGGAAATGAATTCATAAGAATGAAGTTCCTGAAAGAAATGGCAATTCCTTCTTCTGGAAGGAAAACAAAAATGTAGATGTAGCTGGTTTAATTTCATTCCAAAAACCTGTCTCAAGTGCCTTCTCTGTGCCAGCATCTGAGCCGCGTACCGGTGAAAGAGTCAAGCGAGGTTTGGCATCACGCCTCCCTTGACAAGGGAACCCAGCAGTTACAAGAGTGGGTTATGCCCTAGAAACTGACCGAAGTTCCAGAAGGCCAGGGCACAGGGAAATGAGGGGAGCTGCCTAAATAGGGACCAGTTCAGCTGAGTGTTGTGAGCTACTCCTCTGCAGTTCCTCTACAGGGAACTGGGCACATGCTATAAAGAACTGGACTCTAACTAAGGCGAGATTTGCTCAAGGGAGAGAAGTTGTTGGAGAAAGGGCGATAAAACATTGGTACATGTTGCCAAGTAAGATTGCTCAAGAACCACTGCCAGACAACTCAGAACACTCAGTATCAACCACACAAGCCCAGCAGTAAAGACTGAAAGGGTGCTCGTACCACTCCTCTTCCAGTGACTGCCCAGTAGACTTTCTGCTCCTCGATGTCAAGGGTGATAAACTCCAGGTGTTCAAGGTTCCCAGTGAAGAGAACTTTTAAAGATGTTCCATCCATGTTAGCACTTGCGATCTTGGCAGGAACCCCACCGTCAGTTCCTTGGTCTGACCAGTACAGTTTCCTGCAACCATGAGAAACACCAGCATTTAACAAAACAGGGGGCGGATTAGAGTGAATGACATTTATAAGTTAAACATTTAAACAAAAATGTTTACTTCTTGTCCTCAAGATGCTTCCCATGCAATACACAAAGTCTGACACATCAATGCCTTGCTGCATACAAGGTGGAGGAGCACTTAACCAGACTTCTGTCGACGTCTATTTCCCAGTTATTACTGGGGTAGAGGCCATTTTAAATGGTGTCTAAAACAAGAAACTAGGGTTTCCATTGGCGGCTGAACCTCTAGTTTGGTCAGACGTGTGGGAAACATATGACAAAGAACAAGCCTACAGCAACATCTTCAGAGAAGCACATATTCCGATTACACTGGGAAGGCCAAAGCCAACGCGAAAAGTTGTCAAGATACCTCCTTGTTCACTTATCAGACCTCTTGTTTAATTCTTCTCCAAATCACCATAAACCACAAGACCAGCTGCTTAATAACCTAACCTGATTTCTGTGATGAAAAATGCAGAGTTTTGAAAACTAATGCAGAAAGCAGGAGAAATAATGAGCAACACTTTCCTGAGAGAGTGGAATCCCATTAGCAAGCTGACAGGGGGTATGTACGGTTTATTTTTTTTTTTCTGTTTCAGAGTAATACCAATGAACCATACTCAACACATATGTACACAGGAACCATAATCACCGCACAGCATTGCCCACTCTACAATATATGAAAATTCATTAAAACGAACAAAGGGCTGCTTTCCATTTCCACTGAAGACATAACTTCTAGACTTGAAGACAAGTTTTAATTCCCTTTGATCTCACCTCTTGCTATAGCTTCAATAGACAATCCTCCTACTCTCTTTTCTCAAAAGTCCTCAAACTCCTTAATTCAAATCGTCTTTATTCACATACCTCTTCTACCACCAAATCAATACACTCATCCCACAAACTTCATCTTCGACTCTAAACTTCTCCACCTCTAAGTTCTCAAACTTTGAAATTCTCTGCTTTGACCAAAGTCTCCTATCTCTTCCCTGCTCCAATTTTATTTTTCCTATTAAACTTGCACTTTGCCCTTAAACCCTGCCTGAGCTCCCAAATCTCCAATCCCTCTATTATCTGGACATGATAGGTATGTAACATACCTGAACATATGTAACCGTTTCAACAATATTCTTATTTATTCCTTTGAGCTCCCACTGTGCATAACTTGCTAATCTCCAACTCTGAGTTCCTGCCATTTTTTTTCTTTCTCCTCTCCCATTCCAGGCTACCAAGGGTTTGCTGGACATAGCACAAAAACTTTGTGAATTCTTAGTTCACTAAAAAGGTAAGCTCCCTAATCTTAGCTGAGCATTCTCATGCCCAGCTGACTTTATATAATGTTCCCCAAATCGACTCATTCAAGTTGCTCCTATTCTTCATAAATTTCTAATTCCTTCTCCATAACTTTCACATTCAATCAATTATTTCTTCATCATTGATCTTTCATCTGCTCCTAAAAATATGCTCAGATTTCCCTATTCTAAAAGGTATTTTTCTGTTACATTTTGACCTACAAGTTTATCTTTCCCTAACTTTTCAATTAAAAGAGTAGTCACATTTCCTCATCTTCCTTTCACTCTAACTTCTTCTATCTCTACTGAACATCTTCTCTCAAATGTCACCAGAGACTCTATAATTGCCTCAACCCCTTATTAGTGATCATCTACAGAGACATTTTTCTGCAGAAACTGGTTCAATAACATTGATCACAACTTTCTCAAGACTTTCTCTTTACTGAGCATCCAAGACATTATATCCACAAGTCTCTGTCTTGTTTCTCCTCCTACCTCCTCTGGAAAAATTCTAAACTCTTCTAATTACCTCCCAACCCAATGGGGCTGCTCTTAGGTACTTGAACAAACCCTCATTTTTCTACCCCTTTGCTCATGACTTTCCTTCCATCATATCCTGAGTGATACCTTCAAAGTCAGCTCTACCTTGTGAAATTCTACGTATGCTGTAAAATCCAGTCCAAATGACATCACCTCCACCAAGCTGGAAAGTCTTCTCTCCGTAGCACTATCATCCCAATTTTTTTAGGCTCTCCTATGGCTCTTAAGCATACATGAACCTGGAATATTGTTATTCATACATATATTTTATCCTTTTTACTAAGGTATAAATTTTTGAGGTTACAAATTGGATCCTTAATCATCATTGTATCCACCCCCTAAATTGCCCACTATGGCTCCATGAAAAAGAATGCTTCTACATGCCAAAATCAATGTCTACCTCTTCTTTCTGGGTAAAAAGCTAGTCTGAATGTCCTTTCTTGCAATTAGCTGTGGTCATGTGACTGAATTCTAGCTTAAGGAATGTGAGCAGACGTGGTGTGCACTATTTTTAGGCCTGGCCCCATGAAAACTTCCCAGCAAATTCCTGAATGTTCTTCCCTTTACCACTCAAAATATGCTGACACTCAGAATGACCTTAGAAGCCTCCTACTGAAGATAGCAGAGACCCCATCAGCCTGATTCCCCAAATGGCTATGTAGAGTGAAACTTCCTCCCATCCTCTGCCCAAACCCTATGCCCATATGAAAGACAAATAAATTTCTATTTTCTTTGAGCCATTACATATTTTTTAGTTTACTTGCTTCAACAGTTAGCCTATCTTAATTAATACACCACCCAACAACAGGTAGGTGCACAATAGAGAAATGTCTTCAATGAATGAAAAATGAATAGTGGGCAACCTTAAGTTTCAAAAGTGGAACTTTAAATCTAAGATGTTCCTTCTAGAAAGAATAACTGAAAACTGGGACAAGCCAGCAAGAATAGAATGGAACTTTTGCTTTTTGTACCCTTTAAGAATTGGATTTGGTTTGCACGTCAACCTTATTTAAAGCAGAGAGCTCATACAAATTACTCCTTCAGTTCCCTTCCAAGCCTGAGAATCTAATGACTTTCAAACAGAAAGTCAAAATCCACTTGGAATGACACGACAATCTCTTTTTTAAAAAAAAGGAATGCTCTTATTTTATAATTTATTATTCTGGTTTATAATACAGTTAGTTCGACAAAATGAATAACTGATCAAACAGACCAGAGGACGCTAGCCTATCTCCATTAAGACCATTTTCTCCTAACTGGTGTCCCTGCTTCTTGCCTTTCTCCACTCCAATCCTGCCCAACCTTTCTGAGATACAGATTTGGTTTTATTATTCCCTTCCTCGAAATTCCCTGCTGGCTCCATATTACTCCAATGAATAAAGTCGAACTCCTCAGCATGACATTAAAGGTCCTCTGTGATTTGTCCCCAAATCACCTTAGCTGCTATATCTCCCATCTGGTCAACTGTACCCTACTCAGAGCCTCTGGTTCGGGTCTCCTCCACAGTCATCACAATCGTGCTCAACACCATCACACTGCTGCTCCCTTGGCCTCCACTACCACTCCCTGGTTCCAACCCATTCTCCACCTACAAGAAGCCTTCTCATCCTTCAAGGTCTACTCGCAAATGTTATATACTCCCTTAGAGCTTCCTGTGTCTTTTCAAAGTCAGAATATAATGTCTATTCTTATAATTTTTTTTTTGAGACAGGGTTGCTCTGTCACCCAGGTTGGAGTGTGGTGGTGTCATCATAGCTTATTGCAACATCAAAATCTTGAGCTCAACTGATACTCCCACCTCAGTCTCCCAAGTAGCCAGGACCATAGGCATATACCACCACACCTGGCTCAGATGGGCTCTCACTATGTTGCCCACACTAGTCTCAAACTCCTGGCCTCAAGCAATCCTCCCAACTGAGCCTCCCAAAGTGCTCGGATTACATGTGTGAGCCACTGCATGTGGCCCCATTCTTGTAATTCTATTTTAAATTTCCTGAAATTCTAGCTTGTTTGGAATTAATTTTAAGTCCAGTGTTATTACTTTGGAGAACATAAAACAAGATACAAATTATATCTTTCACATTAAATGTAGCTCAGAGCTATTTCTCTTTCTCACTGAGATTGATATTTTCCAAATGTTGACATGCGAAATAAGAAAATGTCCTAAGTTTGAAATCTTCCATTTTATCAGATCATGACATTAACAAGAATGGTGCTGCATAGAAGACACATGCCACTATGAACACTCACCCATGAACAGGATCAACAGTTATGCCAACTGGAGAGCCAACTCCAAGAGCTGTTCCATCATTGGTGATCAGCGTCTTTCTGTACCTGATATTTCCCCGCAGCGTGGAAACCTATAGAATAAAATCACTTATTAGAATTGAGTTTCATAATGGGGAAACAAAGAAAGCTGAGATGAAGGTGAACTTACATACACAACAAATTCCAAAGCACAATTAGGGATGAATGAGAGGGAGTTTGCATGAGATTCAGAGAATCTCTAATTGCATTTCAGGGGTATGAGGAAATCAGCTCAATAGAAAATAAGAGTAAGAAAGGCAAAATCACCTCCCAAATTCCTATTTCCAATTCACTTAAAATTTCAGGAGAGAACAATTTTACAGATAAGATAAAGATTCAAACGGATACACATACAGAACCACTGCTTGAAGAAACTGCAAAAAATGCCCCCAGAAAAAGCTAAGAGCAAACCCCAGAAGACAAATGGGAACCCCTTAGCTTTCCTGCACCCCACCCGCTAGGCCATGGCACTCAGTGGCCCCATCACTGCCAACACATTTCATCAAAACAGTGCAAATTCGCTCAGGGTTACAGCGAATTTTGTTCCAAGTCAACAACCTGAGTTGTTGACATGGGTTGAAATCTCCGCCCTGCCAGGTCCTGACTGTATGACCTGAGGCAACTAAAGTCACCTCCGAAACTTAGTTTTTTTTATCAGTGCAATGTGGATGATAGCGGTGCCTTCTGCATGGAGCCCACAGGACTAAGAGGTAATACAGAGAAAGCACTTAGCACAGCACCCAGCACAACCGTGCTCAATAAATGTCTCCATTTTTTTTACTGGTCACTTTCTATGTACCAGACATTAGACTAAGCACTGTTGTGTTTAATCCTCACAAATAATTCTGTGAGGTGGACACCATTACTATGTCTGTATTACAGAGGATGAAAAACAGGCCTAGAGGGGTTTATGGCTTTCCCAATTATTTATTTGTAATTATTACTGTAATAATCATAATGTTAATAGGACCCTGATACAGCACATAGAAACATGGTTTATTGGATGAGGAGCAAGTTTTTTACAGGAATGCGGCTATTTTAATATGCTCCTGAGACAAAGACACAAATAATAAGATATCAGAAAATGCCTGTTGATTTGCATTAAAGTTTTTCTATAAAATTACTGTTCAATGCAAATAGATTATTTGTGTATCTATGTCTGCATTTCTCTCTCTCTCTCTCATACACACATACACAACCTTCTTCTCTACCTAGTTCTTCTCTCTAAATTTTTCTCTCTCATGCCTGTCTGGCACATACGTTTTTGTTTTTTTTTTGAGGCAGAGTCTTGCTCTGTTGTCCCAGGTAGAGTGCAGTGGTGTCATCCTAGCTCACTACAACCTCAAACTCCTTGGTTCAAGAGATCCTCCTACCTCAGCTTCCCAAGTGGGACTACAGGTGCATGCCATGACGCCAGCTAATTTTTCTATTTTTTCAGTAGAGGCAGGGTCTCTCTCGCCCTTGCTCAGGCTGGTCTTGAACTCCTCCCAGAGTGCTAGGATTACAGGCGTGAGCCACCAAGCCAGGCCTTTCTGGCACCTTTCACTCCCACTTGGAATAAGATAATTTTTCTTTTTTCAATTTGCCTCTTTCTGCTACAATCTTTCTCCTTTTCCTAGGCCTAAGGATCTCTTTGGTTGAAAGGAAAGTTCCTTTCCTTGCTTTCTGGAATGTATTAAGCTCTTGCTGCCACACAGCCACTCAGCAGGCTTCACATTTCAGCTATAAAATTTCTTTTAGTGAATGGGCACACAGCTACCCCTAGTGGAAAACAATTTCTTCAATGTTTCTCTTTTATTTTCAAGTGGATTTTATTTTCAAGGAATTAAATGTGAATTACTCTTATGCTGGAAGGAATATTATACAGGTAAACAGTGAGTGGACACTATTCCTATTTCCTTAATTAATCCACAAATCGCCAGGAAGAATTGCTTACAATTTATATCACCTAGGAGAAAAACCAATAAAAACATTAAAAGGGCAATTTATCCTTGGGTCATTATTCCAATAGGTCTTTTATGGATATTCTAAATATACTGATAATTTGAGGGAAACAGTGCTCTGTATTTAAAGGACACCTCAATACGATGTATTTTACTTACTGAGCTCCTAACCCCATTTTACAGATAAGAAAGAAGAGGCTCCAAGAAGTAATTTCTCCAAGGTCAAGAAGCTCAGGAGAGGAGAAAATATAAAATACAATGCTGTCCCCAGTCACAAAATGCATTTCCATATTTCAGGGACTTTATTCAAGTGTTTTTCTCTGCTGGGATACCTTTTCCCTACTTCTTCATCTGGCAGAAATAAATACAGCGGTCCCCCCTTATCCATGGGGGATATGTCCTCAAGACCACCCACGGATGCCTGAAACCTCAGATAGTACTGAACTCTGTATATACTGTTTTTTCCTGTACATACACACCTATGACAAAGTTTAATTCATAAACAATAACCAATCATAAAATAGAACAAGGATAATATACTGTTAACAAAAGTTATGTGAATGCGTTCTCTCTCTTTCTCAAAATATCTTATTGTACTGTATTTTCAGACCACAGTTGACTGCAGGTAACTGAAACCTCAGACAGCAAAACCCTCAGATAAGGGGGGACTTATTAGTCACCCTTCAAGACTCTGCTCACAAGTACCCGCTAGTGGGAAGCCTGCATTTTCCTTTCCCTTACTTTTACCTCTGCTCCCAATCACTAGCACTTTCTAGGCACTGCTCTTACCGCTCTTATCACACTGGAGCACAGGTATTTGTTTATGTGTCTGTCTCTCAGATGTGTGAGTGACTTAAAGGCAGAAATATGTTTTATCCATCAAGGACCAACCATGGGACTGATCCACAGAGAGCATTTACTGCTGCTTATTAAATGAATGAATAAAATGAGCAGACACAAAGCCAGGTCTTTGGGGTCCAAATCAAATTATGTTTCTTCTGTACCACACTGTACTGGGGCACAACTGAAGACTGTTGGCTTATGTGCTTAAAGTGGCCTTACCAGTACACACCTGCACATACATGCTCAGTTAGCTTCCACCACGCCGCCTTTTCACTGTACCCAACGCTGATGGGAAGACATGTTAGCTAATTTCAAAAACTATCAAGTTAAAACAAAAAAAAAAACCCCATTTACCAAGCAAGAGACCAAGACACAGTATAAGAACATATTAACTGTCATTTGGAATTAAGACTGCTTTGCACTGAGGGGGCTCTAGAGTATGAATTTGGTATTAAAGGTCTTAGGCAGTAAATGTTGTCTATGTTTTGATAGGAGGATGATATTTTTAGTTGAAATTATGAAAATATCTTCTGCCCCTGTCAAAGAGGGTCAAATCAGTCTGGATCATCGAAGTTGCAGTTTATAACAGAGCAAAGAGTGAACGCTGCCCAGGAATCAGGGCAGTGAAGCTGACCGTTTAAGACAATTGTTTAACTTCCGTGGGCCTCAGTTTCTTATGTAAAAAAATAAGGGCTTGAACCAGATGAGCCTCTCCAAGGGTCCCCTAGTGTTAAGACCTGACAATTCTACCTAGTTTGAGATACTCCGTGGGTTAGCATTTGTCCATCTTGCAAATTTCCCTCTCACGGTGAATGGGCTACTCAGGAATGTGGTGAAGATGAAATGGCGCAATGTTTGAAAAGACCCTTGTAAACTGTAAAGCACTGTTCCAGGGTGAGCTCCTCCTGGAGAATCTGCTCTAAATCAGCCACCAGGCTGCTGTGTACCTTCTTCACCTTCAGGATCTATCTGTCTGAATGTCCCAAAGAACAACGAGATTATGCGCTGGTGCCCGCGTAAAGCAGTGGATTGTCACTCTACAGGGCTTTACTAACTGTCCCTCTCACAAAACCCTCTCCTTGCTTTAGGAGGTTTCACTTTCAAAATTATTATGAATTAATAATCCCTTACATGTTTTATCCTTGTCCCATAGTGGAGCAAACCCATATTAATCAAGTTACCTCTGATTTACTTCATGTGATTTCATACCTGCATCTCATCTAGAATTTCTTCTGGGAATTAGAGTAAAAAGAACACTTATCTCAAAGAGGAGAGTATCAAAGGAATTAGAATCATGTTTCCACTTTCTGTTTCACTGTTAGAAAAACTATATTGGAGTCATAAAAAGATTTCCATCTAAGAACAGAGGTAACTTATAAATTTGGTTGAGAACTGAAATAATGATTAGATGAGGAAAAATAATGAAAATTCCCCGCCTACCATAATCTTCCCTTCATGTCAAATACCTTACATAATTTCTTACTTATCTTCTTACACATTATTTTATAAATTACCTAAAATACTTTTATAGTAATTTTATAGTTTTATAGGAACAAGGTGGGATTGATAATTAGGAGGAAACGAAATAAGGCAGCGGCAAGTTTCAAGAATTCATTTTTAAGGTGGTTTTCCTCCTTAGGTTCAGACACCTTGAGAGTTAACAGTAACATCTCTTACCTTCTGCTGCTTGCTTAAAAATAATCCCAAAATCCATGAGAGCATTTACTGAGAATAGGTTTTATATGGATCTGAAACCAGTGTGTGTGTAAATAGTATTATGGAATCATTACCTCGATTGACTGAGTTCCGGGATTGGTGGAATAAAGGTTTCTTGATACCCAATCTAAGGCCAGGCTCATAGAAGACCCCAACATAGATAGAGAAGAAAACACGGTCCTATTGGTGCCGTCTGTCTTCACTCTGTGAATTTCACCCTGGGAAGAAAGACCGGAGGAGGTGAGGGGCTTCAAGGCCACCGCTTCCGCGTAAGAGCACTTGCTTCACGGTGGCTACCGCCAGCTGCTGCGTTTCTGTAGCACACAAAGGTTCAGAACCATTGGGTGGGCTCAACGTGTACGATGCTAACACCAGCAACATTTTAAAAAACACTGATTTTTAAGTGTGTCACAGGAATACACAAGGCTTACCATTCAGGCAGCCTTTGCTATTGGCTACAGAGATATTTCTTAACAGCCACAGGCATAAGAATCATTAAAAAAAAAAAAAAGAAAAGAAAACCCAAGTCACAGATGTGGATCAGAAGCCAGGAGTATATTTTGCAGAAGGGTGACAAACATCGAACACAAAAATCTTTCCTTTCTTCCTCGTTTATATTCTCCTTGCCCTTTCCTCATGTCTGGAAGGGGGAAGAAAAGGTCCCAAGGGGAAGGGAATTGGAGGAGTGTTTATTCTTACCCTGGAGGCAGATACTGAACAAAGCCCAGCAGCCACATCAAATGCTTTCCTGGAATTCCCTTAGGGAACTACTACTTTTGTCTTATGTTATGGTCATTTTTCATGTTAGTCTGATATTTTCTATTAGCTTAAAACTCATCTTGGGCGAGCTTTGTGATTGTTGCTTCTTGGCATGTATTCTGCAATTAGAAGCAGGGAGTCCCGTGCAGGGCAAATTATACGCACTAATTACATACTTGCTGAATGAATAAATAATACAAATAGCTTAAATTTGTTTATTGTTCTAAAGCGAAAGAGTTTTTTGATCTTTGCTCCAGGCCAAGTTCACATTTACATCCCTCATTGGATCAAAAAACATTTCTGGACTATTTCCCTCTTACCCACCGAACAAAAGTTTGCTTATAAGAGGGTATAAGGGCAGACAGGCTCTTCAAGAATAAATTATATACTTCGCTGTTATTCAGAACTTACTGGATTCTCAACCCAATAGATGAATTGCTCTGCTTCATCAAATTCAACGTCATAACCATTCTGTATCCCTGCTATGGGGACCATGGCATCATTGCTCTTCACATCGGGATTAAGGGAGATTCCAAAAATTATATGTTGTCTTACAGTTATTAAGAAAGGTTGATCATCTGTAAAAATAGCAGAATGTCAGTCAAAATTGTATCCCACTATTCCAAGACATTTAGAGTAAGGGAAAGTAGTAGATTGTTACCATTGTATGGGCTCAAATGCCATTGCAGCTTTGTAGTGATAAATACATGTGTGGTAGACACTTCATCAGGCAATCACAGCTCTTCCATAGCGTTTCAGTGTGTTGCTGGGTCACAAGACCTCCATCCCCACATATAATACTGTCTGGATTTTTCCAAGGCAGATTGGTATTTATCTTACTTTTCATTAATTCCTTACTTACATGGATTTACCATCCATGTTTGCTAAACTTCAGTCAGGAAGTTCTTCCATGTCTACACATAGACAAACCTCACTAATACTGAACTCAAGGAAAGGAGAGTTGGGCTTTGCAAAAAAAAAAAAAGTGAAAGAAAACTTGTAGACTATTCTTGGTGAATGGCAGTTTACTAGTTTTAAACACATTCAGAAAATAAAACAACACCATGAAGTGTTGCCTAGAGACTTTAATTAATAAATAAATACAATGTGTAATCCCATCGATTGTTATTTAACTAGCGTCTGTCTTCCCCACTAGATTCTGACTCCCAAAGGGCAATGGTTGTATCTAATTTTCTCACTGGTGTGTCCCCAGGGCCTGGTACAGAGCCTGGCATAAAATAGCTGCCTATTAAATATTTGCTAACTAAATGGATGACCACATGACAATAAACAGATGGATGTATAAGTGAATATGTAAATAATGTCTTCAAAAGTTCTCATAAATATCTACACGCTGCAACTGAAACATCCCCATAATATCCCATTTAAACTATTAGTTCACTTAGCCTCCTTAATAGGTAAGAAAAGTTCCTTTTTCAAAAATAATTTAACCTTTATCCTGGCTGTAGTCCCATGATCAAAACATTTAAGTTAATGAAATTCAAGAGTGGGGCTTTATTTTAAAACTCTTCTCTGAAAAAAGTAAAACTTTTGAATGTAAGTTTTGTGTTATTAAGATACATACATAAGATATCACATATTAAGACAAAGTATAAAATGCTTAATCATTGCATAACTTTCATGAGATAAAAACAGTGTTTTCATTATTTTGATAATCTGGGAAGCTTTATATCCTCGGCAGGATGACTTTGACCCATTTTCTTTACCTATTTTCATAACTCATTAACTTTCTTTTCCTTGTCCCTGTCATTTCTATTACTGACGAATAACTCAGCATTTATTAACCTAGCACAAATTTAAATTTAATTTAATGTAAATTTTGCCGCTATTAATGCTTTATATTTTACAAAGTATTACAATATATGGCATTTAGACTTTCACAACAAGCCTGCTAAGTTGTTTGCAGCTGGGGCAAATGAGACTTGCAGGCACTATATGACTTCTGAAGGAACAGCGTATTATAGGATGGACCCTGGACCACGACCTTCGAAGCCCTTGCTCTCTCAACTGCTCCACATTGCCTTGCTTCTAAACAACTACAACTGCCATAATAATCACCCCTTATTTATTGAGAATATGTGCCATACAGCAGGCACCAGATAAATATTATTTCACTTAATTTATCTCCCTGAAGCTTCCTAATCCTGGTTGTTACATAGTTATCTTCCCAACATGCAAATAAGACACAAAGAAATTAAGCAATTTAATCAAGGTCACACAGCCAGATCTCTTGGACCCCAAAAATCTATATTCTTCATTACTACTCTGCAAAAAGTGCAAGCCAGGTACTACTTATTGCTTATCAAATTACCATTCATTTCATTTCATTTCACTGCAATAATAAAAAATGAACGCTATATTATGAGTTTCAGATGTACCGTGAAATTATACCAAGATGATTTTTAATTATTTATTGATTATATGTTATAAATGCAAATTGCTTCAGTAGAAACAGGAACTATTTCCCAATTTTATAGGGGAGTTTGAAATTTTACTCATTCAAAACCTGATACTGCCTTCTTTAATGAGTAATCTTCCTTTTGCTTAATTGGAGTTAATTCTCAACCAAAGCATTGTTTAGGATCTAAAAAACTTTGCATTTCTCATCCATCATACACGGGCCTTCCTGATTCCTCCGAGGAGCTCTTCCCTTACGCACCACCCAGCTCTACTTCTTTCTTGTTCATTACTGCTTCCCGGGGATGTGTCTCAGGCCCTTTATCTGATCACTGCTGGTGTATTTGAGAAGGTTACCACCAGTGAGCATTTGCAGGCAACAGACCAGAGAGCAGCATATCACTGAATGTTGCACCGGCTGAAAGTGTGAGAGCCACAGTGGGGGGTGATGACAGAGGAGCCCTGGAAGGACCAGCGAAACAACAGGTGAAACAGGAGGGTGCACAAAAAGTGCTATATGAGAAAGCAAGAAGGAGAAGTGATTTTATGACACTGCACACCTTTCTAAGAAGCAAATGGGTGAAAAACAGATGACTGGGGAAGGAGCAAAATGGATATTGGAGAGCTTGTCATTCACTGAACATTCACCCAGTGCCATCGTGGGCCACAAAGTGCCGTAGGCAATAAGCGTACATCTAGGAATCAGGTAGAGGCTTTGCTTTCAATGGACTTAGCATCCAGAGGGCAAGACCAGGTATATGGGTCCTTACAATTCACAATGACAATGGGATGGAATAGGCACAGAAGCACCTAGAGTTGGATGGAAAGGCGTTCAGGAGGAGGTGACAGTTAAGCTGTCCTAGCTCAGTGTGTCTCAGTCTTTTGAAATTAAAGATCATCTCTTCATTTCTATTTTTCATGTCATAATCCCATTAACGTTAGTGTTAGCCGAGCTACCATAGTCAGGAATGAGAGATCAGTGTTGTAATTAAAGGGCAGCATCTATGACTACCTCCCCCACCCCAGCCTAGGTCATCCTTAAGTCATAACTGACCAGCACTGCACCCTTTCTTGGAAGAAGGGCAAGGAGTGTTTTCTTCTTATTTTGCACATAATCACTGAAGCAAGTGCCTTGGGCCCCTTAGACTGAGTCAGAAACCTATGTTGTATTTGTTGTTATTTTAGGGGGTGCGGAGGAGATGTTTGGCTCAGTTTTGTTTATTTGGTTCTGGCATTATGGGAAACATATTTTCTAAAGAATAAAAATAATGTTTCATACAGAGAAAGCTCTCCTTTTAAAATTGTATCAGATAAAATTAGAAAAATGTAGAAATATCTCATAATTCCCTTATCCCACTGTAACCACTGTTGGCACTTGTCTGTGTTTTCATCCACCTTTTGACTACATGTTTTTACAAGGCTGATATTGGACAATTCTACTTTTTCTCTTAACTGTATCATACAAGCACTTCCAAATATATTATAGACATTCAGTAAACACTATTTTAAAGGCTATTGAACAATTAAATCAAGTAAAATGTTTTCATCTATAAATGTTAACAACTCTTCTAAACTTCTTGTTGGGAAAAAATGTGTAACGTTTTTTTAGTTAGCATATATTGGCACTCAGTTACCCAACCAGTGCTCAGAATCCAACTGGAAAATACTGGAAAAGTTCCACCTGAGTGAAGTCAACCCATGGAAAAACCACTGGTGGAGTTATTTATGAAACAACGAAAGACACTATTTAGAATTAATACTTATCAATCATCATCAGATAGTAATATTGATTACACCAATCCCCAATGCACAGTTCAATAATCTCTGAGCAGTGAATGAATGCTTTGTATCCAAAACATCTATAACCCAGTTTAATCTTCTCCTGAAAGACTCTAAGGACACACTAAATTAAACAATGTCAACAAAGATTAGGTTCATAATAAGTCTCTGAGGAAGAATGGCAAATGCCAATCCTTTTGTAAGCATTAAAAATAATTAAAATCTTTCATCATGAAAGTATCATTGCACAACATTATATGCTGATGGAATTTGATTTTCTTTCAATAAGCCTATATCTGCATAATCTGTAAACACTATAAATTTCTTGGATTCAGTATATATTTCCCACTTGAAAACTAAATTTCCCTTTAGATTAGAACTCTATTATCTCTTAATTTTGGAATATGGTGTCATTAAACATTTCATTTTAACTTGCCTACAGGTATTTTTATCAGCATCAAAACACATCCACTCCTCTTCACTGATAAATGAAAGAAACGGGTTTAGAGTAAATTTCTAGATTTTTCAGCAATGGAGAATGATTTTTAAGAATGGTTTATTATACACTAGTACACACACCAAAAGAAATAGCATCTTTTCCTTTCTTACTCCCTAAAGTACTTGGCATAATCCTCCACATGCTCTACAATTGACCCAGTAAAATGTTTCTAGGATGAGATGAAGATTAAATTGCTCAAACAACCACAAAATATCTCATACAGAGACAGCTCTCCTTCTTAAAGTATCACACGGTCATAGTAAAGTCAGAAGACCCAGGCTAGAACGCTCATCACTGACTATTGGTTATGAGAATAAAAATGACACAATTGACATGAGAAAATGAAGCCACACACAAATGTTGAGAATTTTTACTTCTTAACTGCAGAATTTGGAACCTCCCACTACCATAGCTTGTCGGCAATGTCTAACTGTAGCCAGGTGAATGAAAATATGGGGCACAGACTGTCTAGTGACACGCACAGACAACATTAGTTCCACGTACAGAAACTATGCTACAACTGAGGCAGTCAGTTAAACCACCCCACACGCACACCTTCCACGGACACCTGCGCAATCAAAAGGAACACAGCACGTGCTCAGTCGCAAGTGGGTTTAGCATTTTCGCTGCTTGGCACAAACTGACAAGCTCCATCTTCGGAGCACACTGAAGGAGCGTACTGTACCTCTCAAGCAGTTCACAGAATCCTGAGAGAGACTCCATCCCGAAGGACAAGTGCAGGAGTAAAAATGAGGCCCCTGTGAGGAAAGCAGGCACAGGTGGCTGCAGTGGGCAGAGGCACACGGATTCACGGCTGTGTGAGAAAGACAAGAGAAGTAAGCACCGGAGACCGGAAAATCTCCTGCGTTAAAATTAAAACAGAGTCGTGTTCTGAGTGTCCTCCCAGGGGCCCCCGGTATTCTTGTACTTTAAGTCACCTCCGTAGTTTTGTTTTGTTTTCCTTAAACTACTTTACCCAGCCCTAGCATTATGCTTTCAACATAAAATTCCTAAGAGGCACGAGAGAGAGGAATGACTTACCCAAGGTCACAGACCAATCCAGTCTATAACCGGATTATGAACAAACAGCCACTGAGTAATCCGGAATTTAGTAATAGAAATATGATGCTAAATAATACGTCTCCTTGCTTGACCTAAAAGAGATCTTTTTGCATTAAATGAAAGTTGTGTGTTTGCCATATGACCCTGACATTTACCTCGTGTTCCCCAGGTTTGGGTTAGATAATAATCTTTTATTTTTCTACTGATGACATCTCTATGTGTCCGTGCTCCTTGAAAAGAGGGACCCTATACCATGCTCTTAACATGCCCTTTACACGTTCACAGGGTGTTCCCTAGGTCCTCTGTATTCTTATTACATATAATCCCTTCATTCATCCACAAATTATTAAGCATTGACTACATATTAAACACCATTCTAAGCACTGAGGATGCTATAAAAGTGGAGTATATACTCTAGCAAAGAGACAGAACTACACTCATAAAGAGTGTGTGTGTGTGTGTGTGTGTGTGTGTGTGTGTGTGAGTGATTTCAGGACCTGAAGGTAAAGAGCAAAAGAATTATGAGGAGTAGCTATTTTAGGTAAGGCAGTGTAGGAGGGCCTCTCTGAGAAAGCGACATTTGGGCAGAATCCTAAATGCCATGGAGGAGCAACTCATGCAGCGATCTGGAGGAGAGATGTTCCAGACAGAGGGAAGAGCCAATACAGAAGTTCAGAGGTGGGAAGTCGCCTGGTGTGCTTCCCGACCGTAATGCAGTCCAACGTGGTGAGAGTAAGAGGGAGAAGAGAGCAGGGAAGTAGAAGGGGCCAGATTCTGAGTAGGGTGCTAAGGAGAAAAGGAAAATTTATTGCCCCAATGAAGGAGTTTGCAATGGTGCGCACTTAGCATTCCCAGAATAAAAGTTTCTAAGCTACTCCCAGGCAGGAAATTTCTCTGATCACTTACAACTTGGCTGTTTCGAAGGATGAACTGCAACGATCCCAAGGGGCCGGTAGATATTGTACATTACAACCGACTGGTTGCCCCCGTGCCACTTGTTGGCTTGCATAACCCTTTGAGTAGCACCGTTAGTCCAGAACACAGAGTCCTCGAAGAGAGTGAGGGCATAGGAACGCCGCAGAACCTGCGAGGCAGAATGGAACACTGAGCCCTCACCCGGAAATAGAAGCCAAGGTGAACCCAGTCAAAGAGGATGTCTGCTCAAGAAGATGGTTTCCTTTAACATGTCATTATTTAATAAAAACACTGTGCAAGAAAGAGGCAAAAATTTCACCACTGTCCTACGTCCTATGATCACACTCAAAGTACTTTCACATACAACTGTCATTTACTCTTCATGTTTACCCTGGTAATTACACTGGCATCCATTTTACAAATGGAAAACTGCAGCGCAGAGAGTAAGGTGACGTATCTGCATCACCTATTAGTTAGAGGTTAGATGCAACTAGAGAACTTAGTTAGAGGTTCCTCATCCCGCCAAGCCCCAGCCCACACCCCATTGCCACCACTCCTTGTCCCAGGCTGTGTCCACCCTCTTGTTCTGCCATTCTCTGATTCACACCAATCTGTCACAGTTTAGGTGTGTATTTCCCAAAGGTAGGGAGGCCCTCTCAGGGTCTCTTCAAATCCCAGGAACTATAAACAATGGCAATTTTAAATCAAAGTCAACAACATCTCTTTGGTAAAATGCATATTTTCTGCATTTTCCCATTTAACTTGTGAATATAAAGTCAACAGAACTTATTGAATAAAAAAATTAAATATGTCTTTTGCTTAACACAATTTTTAAAGGTACAGAAGCAACAGAATCACATCTACAGCTCAACCAAATCACACAAGCTATAATATTAATCCTTCCTGGACATGACACAATCTGACCAGGAACTGGAATAAAAATATTTATTTTTCTATTAGTAATAGAGGATAGGTAGCCCCTCACTGTTGTTGGTATTTCCTGGATTGACCTGATAATGTCTATGACACAAAAATTAATTTCTTAGCTTTTTTGATACTCATCTACTTTCTACCTATCCACTACTGTAGTTTTTTGTTTTGTTTTGTTTTGTTTTGAGACAGAATCTCACTCTGTTGCCCAGGCTAGAATGCTGTGGTGTCAGCCTAGCTCACAGCACCTTCAAACTCCTGGGCTCAAGCAATCCTTCTGCCTCAGCCTTCCGAGTAGCTGGGACTACAGGAATGCACCACCATGCCCCACTAATTTTTTCTATATATTTTTAGTTGTCCGACTAATTTCTTTCTATTTTTAGCAGAGACAGGGTCTCACTCTTGTTCAGGCTGATCTCGAACTCCTGACCTCAAGCGATCCTCCCACCTCGACCTCCCAGAGTGCTAGGATTATAGGTGTGAGCCACCACATCCGGCCGTAGTTTTCATTTGGTTGTCCTCACTACCAACTTACCAAATTACTGGCTATCACCTGCCTCCGATGGTGTCCATTATAATCACAAAAGTCTATGTAATCAAGATAGGCATCCATGAAGTAGAGCAGTCTGTTGGGGTAGTCAATAGTCAAGCCACTGGGCCAGTGGATCTTGTCCTGGACAATGACAGTTCGTGAAGTGCCATCCATGCTGGCTCGCTCAATACGAGGATGCTGGCCCCAGTCGGACCAGAACAGTAGATGTTCACTGTGAAAAGAAAGGAATTAACAATCGCAGGGGACATATTTCAATATGAAAAATTCTGTCACTTTAAATAACACAACATCCTGTTTATGATCTGCTTAAAATAAATCATCCCCAATTCAGAATATACACATAGAGTTTATTATTTCCTCTGAGTGTCACAAAGTAAAACTGTAATCATAACGCAATCACAAGCCATCTGGATGTTTTTAGAATGTTCATAAAACATGCAGTAAATTATGATACTGAAATGTCTCAATGCCAATTCATGTTTGTGTACAATTGACAAATAGTTGGTAGAGAAAAATCCATCTGTCCTTGTTTGTCTACCCTGTCGTGTTTTAGATAAGGGAATCAATGTATTCCTCATTAGAGATTCACCATAAATTTCACTGGTGTGTAATACTTTACAATAGCTAGGAAGCCAGCATCACATTTAACATAACTTGCCCAATTTACCAGCCTGCAGAAAAGAATCTAAGTTATAGAATCTAAGCAAATTCAAGGAAGGAAACCCTCAAAGGTTTCTAAACACAGGAGAGAATTTCTCTTTCTTCCCCTTAGAACCAGCAGGCAAAGATTTTCTTTCTTACATGACTTCAAAGGGAGCTCTAATAAACAAAATGAAACTGAAACAGAAAAATCCAGCTCTTTTGTTGTAAAACCATGAGATATAAGAGTTACAGCAAACTGGCCCATCTATGGACTATTACTGCATGCATTAATTAGAAACTTAATTTTATAACGATAATAATCATTTCAATAATTGTATTGCCAAGCGAATAAAGCAATGTGGTCTTAAAATAAACAATCAATTTCTCTTATGTATTTTATAAAGAAGACTATTCAGATAAAGGAGTAATAGCAACAACCAGTTGGAAGCCTACCATGTTTAAACAAAAGATCATTTAAAATTTTGCATATCAGCAATATGCATATCAGCTACATCATGTTTATTGTTGTTTTTCCCACACTATAACCATGCCAAGGCAATATAATTTTAAAAATTAAAAAAAAAAAAAAAGTCTTACTTCATTCTGGGATCTAATGCTAGTCCCCTTGGATTTGTTATGTTTTTACTAATCAGCACAGTCCTGTGGCTCCCATCAATTTTAGAGACTTCAATCGTTTCCAGAGCGTAGTCTGTCCAGTAAAGATTACGGCCTACCCAATCTACTGCAAGAGTTTCAGTCAGGACAACACTACTGTCAAATACCTAAGGACAAAAGTGAATAAAGGGTGAATTCTAAAAAGAATAAATGAATGCAAACATGGAAATTGTAAGAAAATCTAGAATAAGCCAATAACTTGTCCGATAATTAATTATAGGGATTAGAAAATTTTGTCTTCCCATGTAGCTAGCCACCGATTACAGGAGCACTTCCTGGGAAAAAGATAACTATTGGTGGATTAGTGTGTAGTTTCATTTTGATTTCAAAAGTTTTTGCAATTAGGCCAGGCGTGGTGGCTCACGCCTGTAATCCTAGCACTCTAGGAGGCCGAGGCGGGTGGATTGTTTGAGCTCAGGAGTTCGAGACCAGCCTGAGCAAGAGCGAGACCCCATTGCCACTAAAAAATAGAAAGAAATTAGCTGGACAACTAAAAATATATATAGAAAAAAATTAGCCGGGCATGGTGGTGCATGCCTGTAGTCCCAGCTACTCGGGAGGCTGAGGCAGAAGGATCACTTGAGCCCAGGAGTTTGAGGTTGCTGTGAGCTAGGCTGATGCCACGGCACTCTAATCTGGGCAACAGAGTGAGACTCTGTCTCAAAAAAAAAAAAAAAAAATTTTGCAGTTAAACAAAAGCTCTATCCATTCATTAAGGTGGCAACCTTATGTAACTTTATAGTGTTTGCATGCCAAGAAAACTATCTTTATTGATTAATCATCAATGATTACAAAATAAAGTTGTAAGGAGCAGAAGAAACATAACTATCAGGGGTCCAGAAACTGAAACTTGACAGATGGCTTGAAAACTATAACTAAAGTTAAAAAAAGCAACCCCTTCACTCTCCTGCATTTTCTTCTGCTCTCATCCACTTGAAAAAAACTGCAAAAGGAACCTCAGAAACATTGTGAAGTCCCTGTATCACATGACCTGCAATTCAGAATCATGAATCTGCCTTCAGAGGCCACTCTTCTCTAAAACACCCATAAATTAGGAGTGATGAACATCCAGGCCTCCTGGACATAATGTGGCCCAGAGGAAACTATGAGAACTACCCAGGATGAGACAGGACCCTCTCTCACTGGTGAATAACAGCAAATAGACCCAAGACAGGGGAACTAGTCAGGACAAAGGTCAGCAGAAATGTACTTACTACTTTTCTGTCCGTTCCATTTTGAAATGCACTCCAAGTTTTACCCTGAGTCGCGTCAGACCAAAAGATACGACCGCTAACTGAATCAAAATCAACAGCTATAATGTGAGAACCATCCCGGACCAATGGATAGATATTGTGGACCTGGGACGTAATATTGTCAGCAACAATTTTGTTCTGACTTGCCACAAGTAACAGCAGACTTTCAGATCCTGTCCAAGAATAAAACGCAAAAATGTCAATGATTCTGGGAGAAAACACAATCAAAGCATTTCCAAAACATTTAGAGGGGACAGGGGTGGGGGGAAGCCCCATAAGAATGATTTTAATCACTTTGTTCTTAACCTTAATAGGTGGCTGATTTTCATGAATATTTAAAATAGACTTCCTTTCTTGAATTACACTTCAATATGTGTCTAAATGACAGTTTGGAGTGAACTATACTTATATTCTTCCTTTCACTATATTTATTTTTATGCTTTGCATATCTTCCTTATTACACTGTAGGCTTCTTGACAGCAGTTTTCCCAGAGGCACTCAGCTTTGTCACAGAGTTCTCATTATCTCCCAACATCCCCTTTCATTATTTTCTTTTCAGTAATAAAGCATGCCACATTTTAGCTTGGCACATGCCCATCAGCTAGAGACATTTCTCTGCGTCCATTAAAGCTTGGTGTGACCACATGACTAAGTTCTGACCAATGGGATGTGAGTAGAAATTATGTATCAAATTCCAGGTCACGTTCTTAAAAGGAAGCTTTTTGCCATCCACTTTCTCTTTCCCTTTCCTACTTTCTGAGAGAAGGCAAAGACCAGAGTAATAGTGATGGATCTATTGGATCCCTTGATGGAAGCCATATGATAAGCATAATAGACAAGCTCTATCCCCTGGACTACCATCCACACTCCTACTTATAAAAAAAAGAAACTTGCACTTTTGTTTTAGCCTCCTTTATTTGGTTATTTTGAAAGCAGCCAAAGCAATATCCTAATACATAATATAATCACTTTCATATAGTAGAAATTGAATTCATTAAGCATTATGTAGAGATGCTTAAATATAATATAGAAATCATTTCTAAATAATATATAATGAAAACCATTTTGATATTATTTTAAGTAATAAAAATATCGTCTTCTACCTATACATGTTTTAACCTCTATTCTCTGAAATACACCAACATCTTAATAAATATTAACTCATTTCATCTTCACAAGAAGTTGAGGTTTAAGGAGGTTGCATAACCTGGCGAGGATTCAAATCGATCTGACTCCTAATCAACATTGTCAAATGCCTACATGGGACATTTGATCTTAAGCTCTGGGGTGTGCTGCTGTTAAACTGGCTGGGGTTAGTTCACTTTCAAGTTCATTAATTACCTGTAACTTTGCAAGTCTTCCCGTCACTTTCTAACATGTAGTCTTTATCACACGAGCATCGGAAAGAACCTCTCATATTGTAACAGTGCTGGCTACAAGAGCCCAGAATATCACATTCATCTATGTCTTCACAGGTCTTAGAATCATTGGCAAGTAAGTATCCCAATGGACATAGGCATTTAGCCCCAAAGGGCCCTTGAACACACTGGTGAGTACAACCACCATTGAAATGTGAACAGCTGTCCTCATCTAGAAAAAAGAAAGGGAATCGTGAAAAGAAAACGTCAGGAACCTTTGCTTCTTTGATTCACTCTGATGTAATATTTATCACGTAGACTCATGCCACCTTCAGTGTGATGCCCAGACAAGAGCTAAGAGCAGTATTCACTTGGATGAGTTCCACAGGCTGTTCAGTGCCTGCTCTGATTCGCCTGAGGATTTACCACCCTTCACATCCATTGGACTTGGACCACCTTCTTCACTACAACCCGCTAGTATACCTCCATTTAGTGCAATGAGGAAAACTTGGGGAAACACTGTTGACATCAAGAAACAAAATTGTCATTGATAAAGTATGCTCCTCACTTGCTTCCTCTGAAATTCTTGAAAGATATGACAAACATCTAAGAGAAAAGGCTAGAAGATCTACGAAACTGAATAAATGGAAGGGGAAAGGTAATTAGAACATTAGAGGGCACAGATCCACTAACATACCATCATGCCTTACTTTCAGAGCCAAAATAGCAATGCCTGGTACCACCCCAAGATAGTTCACATGGCTGGGGAGGAAAATACCCTATTTCCATGGATACCCTAACTTATTTATAAGAGTCATAACACAGAACATGCACTGGAAGGGGAAGTCAGTCAAATAGTTAGGACATTTTCAGAACAAACATAACACATATGAAATCATAAGAATCTAAAATACTTGACAATCATACCTGGCTGGGGTTCATCTGAGAGTGAGCATTGATTAAAGAGGAAAGAAAGAAAGGACAGTAATTAGGATTACATGCCAATCACAGCATTTTAATCACAGCAAACACAAACCCCCAGACTTCATTTGTTTTGTGGCAAGTTCTGATTGAAATTAGAAAATATTAAAGTTAGAAAAATGAATGAACACATTACCAACATAACCAAATTTAATCTGACACTCTAATGGCCTCATTTAGCCTCATTTTTCTAAACAACGACATAAAAATAAGTAAAAAACACATAATCGAGTGCAAAGGATTTAATGAGAAATATTATCCAGTGGTGATTTGAGTTCAATTATGGTTATCCCTACACAGATTTGAACCCATAGAGAAACCGAAATTCCTTCCTAAAAAGCTATACAGTGACTGTGGCAATGGTTATACACACGAAGCTACTGCTCAAAATGAATTTATGGCCTTTAATCTATGGTCAGGAAACTTACTGCAAAGTGGGGACTCATCTGTCCCATTGGGGCAGTCAAAGACGTTGTCACACACTGCACTCAGGTTCACACAGATGCTGTGGCCGGGACACTGCCACTGCCAACTGAGACAGTGAAAGGCCTCAGTAGGGCAGTCCTTCTCATCACTCCTGTCCCCACAGTCATTGTCCTCATCACAGACCCATTCCTTGTAGACGCAGTTTCCGTTGTCACAGAGGAAATGAGATGAAGGGCAGGTCTTGGGGACACAGCCATTGTGCTCATCAGACCCAGAGGGGCAGTCTGAAATCCTATCACACTCCCAGGTGTTTGGGATGCATGAACCATCTTCTTGGCACTGAAATTCATCGGAGTGGCACATCCCAGGAGGTCTGGTTGCTAGAAGAAAAGCATGGGAAAAATGAGCTTGTGAGTGCAATTAATAATCCCTTTTATAGCCTAGAGTCAGAGGAAATGACTTTGGATCAACAGTAGGTTTATAATACTGATTACGACAAAATTAATATTGAAGGCTAAAATAATATAGGTTCTTCTCCCATACTGTGGTACATAGAAATATTTCTATGTGGCTGACAAGTAGATCTGACAACAATCTAAGCACCAGTCAGTATTACTGTATGTTCAACACTGCATGCAATAAATATTTAGTAATTCAGGGTGTCTTTCCCCCAGTTTGTCTGGGTTAAAGAAAATCTTTAATACCAATACTGGTAAAAATGCCATGGTTCCTTTGTCTGAAACAGGCTGGGGATGTGGTACTTACGACAGCCCGCCTCATCAGAGTTGTCACTGCAGTCAAAAACACCGTCACAGCGATTTATGTAGTGAATACATTTATGCCCATTGGCACACTTGAATTGAGAAGCAGTGCAGTTTAATACTAAGAATGAAACAGAAAAGCATCAGAAATTAGCTCAGGGAGAAAATGACTAAACACGGAGATTTTTCTAAACATCATGAATAAAAATAAAGTAATGCACTTACCACAACCAACCTCATCGGATCCATCAGCACAGTCCTTATCCCCATCACAGACAAAAGATATGTCAATACATCGATGGTCGGGGCAAGTAAACTGACTAGGTTGGCATGTCTCTGTCCATTCTAATGCCATCCAAAAACAAAACCAAACAAGTTTATTTCTTGTTCAATGTGTACCAGAGCCAAACTGAAAAAGGCTAAGTAGCTACCTAAGTTATCTCAGTTGTACATGTGTTCAAAATTCTTTCCAAACAGCCACATCATCAAAGTCAGCCCAGCAAGAAAACAAACTTAGGATAGTTTTTCGAATCAAGAATAAAGAGATTACAGGGCAGAGTCAAAAACTGTGATTACACCTTGAAAAACAGACCACATTTAGAAAGTGAGGGTCATGTGTTTTGACTGGGACTGACTACATCTCAGGAATACTGTCAAGTCCATGACTCTAGACCAAAGCCAAGCAATGGAGCTCAATTAGGCAGCATGGCTGGCACGACCCACATGCCTAATAGCAACGGCATGTAGACAGATCACAAAGACTGGGTTTAATCCAAAGTGTAAACAGAACGATTCTAAAAACCAGGGTCCTACCTTGCTGTTAAGACCACAGCCTTGGACTCAGAAGCACTGGCTGCCCCATCCGCAACATGAAGTTACATTTAGAGGCTTATAGAATGTGAAAAACAGAAGGGATCTTGGAAGGGATCTTCGAGATCATCTATTCCAGAAGGAAGTGACTTGCCTAGTCATGTAAGTAGGGCTAGAACTTAGTACACGGAACTTTGCTCCACCTTAAACTATTATCGAATATTGAATACATGAAAATAAACAACAACCTAAAGGAAATCAGAACTGGTAGCAAGATAAAAAGCAGGTGGGTAAGATTAATGGAAATTTTAGTTTTCTGTGCCTCCTTATTCTGTGGCCTTTTTGCCTGCATCAAATGAAAAGAAAAACCAATAGCCAAGTGTCTGCATGTTTCTATATTTTAAAAAAAATTGTTTTAAATATCTGACTAGATTGTTGAGGGATTTTTGTGCTTTCAGTTTCTATCTGGATGTTTGGCATCAGAGACAGTCCTTGTTTTGCTCCCACAGAACTCAATATTGGCAGGAGGGCTCTAAGAGCCCCATGTGCAGGCACGTGTCTACTGACACAGAGACTGACAGGTGGAATGGAAGGGCCTAAGATGTAGTGAAAATTGAGTGAGCCTTAGAAGGAAGATTATGTGGCCATTTGGTTGTTCAAACCTATTTACTAGGCTGATCAACCAAGAGGAACCAGTTCAAAACTTACTGCAGTTCTTCTCATCAGATCCATCCCCACAATCGTTGTCTGTGTCGCAGAGCCAGTCCCTTGGGATACACTGGTTATTATCACAGGTGTAGTAGGACCCAGGGCAAGAAACCGGTGCTTGTGTGGGGCAGTTCTGCTCATCACTGCCATCCACACAGTCGTTGCGCTTGTCACAGCGCCAGTATGCAGGGATGCACCCTCCTCCATGGCCACAGGAGAACGCCGAAGGTGAACAGGTATGATCTATAACAACAACAAACTAGTCATGAAGACATTTGTTTTTACAGCCTTTTTAAGTCTTGGAAAGGCCCAGTTCTTCTCCTTTTTCAGTGGGAGCATTACAAAAAATAAGGAGAAATATGCATCAAGTGATGCCATCATCATCATCATCATTATTGCCTGACATTTATTTAGCATCGATCGTGCATCAGGCACTTTTCTAAATCCTCACGAGAACACTAATGAAGTACATGCAATTATCTATATTTTATAGTAAAGGAAATTGAGGCTCTGAGAGATTTAAGAATCTACCTAAGATTCAAGCTCTAGCTGGAGTGATTCTAAATCTCATCTTTACTTCTAAGCTGTATTTCCCTCCAATCACAATTTCAAGTCCAGACTACAGAAACCTTGCAAATGTGTCATATGAAAAACACACACAGAAAAAATATTGACGTAAAAATATGTGCTCTTAGAAACAAAAAGAAAATATATAAAAAGTTGAAGATTTTAGAAAAATTTCAGAAAAATGTACAAGTGGGCCTTTCATTTTTCAAATCTGTTATTATTCTTTCTCTACAAAAAGACAAGTATTATCACTATTAATCTCACCTTGAGAGAGATTTCAACTGTCCCCTATCTTTATTATTTTAAATATTAATGTAATACTTTAATCTAAAATGGGGAAACATGAATCTAACACAGGAGATTTTCAAAGCCTATGACTATGAGTACCTATTCTCTGATACTATTTTCTCAGATACTAAAGACTATGTCCAATTTATTTTCATTTGACTTTTTAAGGAGCTTGCCAACACGTAATGACTGCATTGTTCCAAACATCCAATGTTAAAAAGAAACTTTGTTGAAGATAGTCTAAATTAATGCTAGAAACCATCTGTACCGTTATGAATGAAATGTATTGCTTAGTTTCCTAAAAGCCTTTGGAGTACATGTTAAGAATCTAAAATTCTAAAAGATATTTTTTCCATATAAATAATCGAAGCTTTTATTTATTCTTTTAAAAGACCACCAATAGAACTCTATTCTATTCATCCCAGAAGATATCTCCAGTGCATAGCTACTTACTAAGTGTGTTACATTGAACCTCATCACTGTTATCATGACAGTCATCGTATCCATCACAGTGGTAGTAACTGGGCACGCATCTGCCATTGTTACAGGTGAAGGAAAATGAGCCACACCCATCCGTGGGTGGCTCATTGGTTGTGTCCCCCTCGCATGTCAAGTGATTGGAAGCCAGCCTCATTCCATAGGGGCACCCACACACCCGCTGGAAATTTGGCACCGGGAAGCAGAAGTGGCTGCAGTCACCATTGGGATGGGTGGGTTGATTGCAGGAGTTAGAACCTGCAAAAGCAAAGCCCCGAGGTAGTAAATTATGCATCTTCACACTAGGTTGATCACAGCTTTGATTTGTGAAGAAAGACAAATGGAAAAGAACATTTTTCAGACCCAGTACTAAAAAGTAGCTTCCTCTTAGAAATCAACATGCCAAATATAACATTCCATTTATATACAGTCTTAAAATGTGTTTCCCAACAACTCTTTTAGGGTTAGGGGTATTAAACAGAGATTTAAAGTCTTACACTATTAAATTTTGTGGGGAAAAAAATGTAAAACTACCAAAAGCTATATCAAATAAGTACTTAAAGAGAAGAAGAGCCACCATATCAAATAAATACATCCGTATAAAAAAACTTGGTAATCCCACTCACCAATCTGGATGTTGACATCATATGATTTTACATGCAGCGGATGACTGATGCCACTTCGGATGACTGTCACGTCTCCACCATCTGTTTTCCTGACTTGAACAATAGCACCCAGTCTCCAATCAGTAAAAAACACATGCTCTAAGAAAAAACATGGGTGAAGAGAATTTTCAGTTGCAACTCACTTATAAATAAATCACTTGGGAAAATGCGATAGATTTGTAATACTTTCTTGCAAATGTGAGAATCTTCTCCCATAAATATCTCCAATACGTTTCTACAACCATTTTCCATAACGTGATACTCTCTAAAAATGCTCTTTGGAAGCCCATATTTTAATAATACCAGGGTTCGGGTTTAGGCAAGCACATATGGAGTTTTATGATGGCATTTAGTAACAAATTAGGTTTAGTCTTCCATAGGTAGTAATAAAAATAAGAATCTTAGGATTCTTTTATAGAGTGTGAAATGAGACCTGGGAAGTCTGAGCTCTTATCCCAACTAAAGAACTAACCTGTTGAGTGCTCTCAGGCAAATACTCAACTGTTTCAAGGAAACAGACTAAATTATCTCTGAGATCCCTTCCAGGTCAAACATTCCATACCCTATGTCTTAATTAGAACACAATTTTTTTTAATACTCGACTTTAACGAGAATCTATTGAGAAGGGAAAGTATACGTCTAGCCCAAAAAGGAACTTTCAGTATATGACTGGGGATCAATAAAAATGTCAACACAACAGTGCATACACCTACAACCACACTAATGCTCATGCTTCTCAAAATGGTAAAAGAGAGGCAATGTAAGATTTTAAACAGCAAAAATTTAATCATGTCCACTTTACACTAACAACTGAAACAGGGAAGTAATGGATTTTCTCTTTAACAATAGTTTAACTAACTAGAAATCAAAATTAGAAAATGCTTAAGATGTCACAAATTTTATCATTAGACTGGTTTTCCTTATCTGTGGTTTAATCAATGACTAATCAATAATTGGACTCACTATATCTTATCTCTACAGACTGGCAATCTCAGTTCCACTACTCGTGAAGGTCTCTTAATATACTTAAACATATAAGGACTTCAATAAAAGTTTCTGTCTTGTGTGTTACTCACAGATCTAGCCCTTCAGTAAAAAGGTGCATAATTTCTATGGTGTTGCACAATAAAAGAACTTTCCACAAGAAATTCACAATGAAAGGCAGAGTTGGAAGAAACTAATTATTATTACTATCATCATTATTATTGTTTTTATTTGGGGAATGTTGTGTTGTTCTCAGGGATATGTATTCCATCTTTTTTTCATGCCGAAGAAACCAAAACATACTGAAACTGCATTTTTGTTCAATCCCAAAACATTCCAGCACAGAGTACAGAAAATTTAACATTCTTATAATGTTTCTATGTGACAGCAAATAGCGTGTGTCTGACATCATTAGTGAAAAGGGAGCAAAAGCGTGGGAGAGGGGAGAGTATTTATAATTAACTTGAAAATCTCAGAAGAGCATTTTAAAAACATTTTTAAATACCACACGCTCCTCCACAGATAAACAGACGGCAGGATGGAATATGCAATATTCTTACTAACTATTCATTCCACACTCGATGTGTATGAGAAAGTCTTTGATTTATACTCAATGTCTAGTTTTTTTTAAAGTACTATGCAAATAATCAAAGTAGGAGATCTCAAGCAGGGACACAACTAGCATAGGCATAGGTCCTTTGGTAGCCCTATATGAAAAGTGACCCCTCTAACTGGACTAATTATGGTTTGTCAAGCAAAACAGTCTCTCTTCACCCTCTTGGCCTGGCACTTTTATGCAGCATACAAGCTACCCAACCATTCACAGAGTCCCCATTTTCAAGCCTAAACAAACCACCTGTTTTGTGGTGCCAGGCTACATTCTTATTCCCAGCAACTCAAACTCACAGTGGTATGCTTATACTTAAAGGGGAAGTGAGAGAAAGAAGGCCAGCACTGGCTGCGATCATGTGACTGCAGCTTCCCAGCATTCCACGCTTCCCAGCAATTTTTACTAGTAGCATGAAATTATTTGGAAAGGTTGATGAAAAAACAATTATGTCTTGCTGTTCTTCATAAGCCATAACCTAACACTTTCTGTATAACAAAGATGATGACAGTAATCCAACATTTTAACTAAAAAGCTTCAACGGTCATTAGTGAATATATAGTTGATGAATATGCATAACCGTTTTTCCACAAGGATTCTGATGGGATTCTTGGGAATACCAGAGAACAATAAAATGATACAACAGTTACTATAAACAGCTCTTGCTATTTTATTCTTGAAAATGAAGGCAATAATTTACTATTTCTTCATGTGATACTTATATAACTGAGTACTCAGGATGTTGAATTGTATACGTGTAATCTACAAAGTGCTATACCCATGTAAATTGTTAATAGTGTTATCTAAATGGTTCAAAAGAAACAACACTCTAAAAGTGAAATACTCCATCAACCAACCAAATGTTTTGTTTATATATAACAGCACCATTTTAATATTTTTTATTCTAAAGTGACCAGCTTTTCTGAAATTGTGAGAATGTCAAATGAGGATGAGTTTACTATTGCAACTTGCGAAGTATGAAAACAACACATATTTTTATTGCTTCAAAACATACCTTTAAAGACAGTAAGTCCAAATGGATGTGTCATCTGCTGTATGTGACCCAGTCTTTTTCTATCTAAACCATCAAAGTTGCTGTGCTCGATTCTATCGAAAAAGGCATCTATCCAGTATAATCGTGAAGCACTAAAACAATAAAATAGTTATCTGTTATCCACAAACTCGTACAGCACCTTTTAGACTGAAGGCATTCAAAAACTGTAGGCTCAGTTTACACATTTAATAAACAAAGTTTTTAAAACTTTATATTCATTACAAATTTAACAGCTTAATGCCCCCTAGAAAGATACAGCTACTTTCATGATGTGGCTTTCAATTAATTGTCTTTGAAAACTTGAAATATTTCTATCTTTGAGTTAGGAATTTTATTTTTCTCCTTGTGAAATCAACAAGTTAAGAAAAATATGGGCAGTAATTTATGTTTAAAAGGTTAAATACATTTCTTCACTCTTTCTCTCCCATAAATTATTTTGGCATTATCATTTTTATAAGCTTATTTACCTTATTCCTTTTCCTATATTCCTAGATAAATCATGAAGTTCTTGAGAACTACATCTTATACTTTAAAAATTCTCCCAAAGTGCATATAAGCAACTGTGCATTTGTTGATTGACTCCACAGATTTACTATACTCAATACATACCGCCTGCCTTTCATTAAATCTGTGTGGTACTTCTAATGGGGTTTGGGATCCACCTCCTTCATCTTGACTTAACCCTGTCATTCTGCTTCCTCTAGTAATTTCTTCAGAGTATTCATAAATGCATTAGCTTTTATCCCAGCAGTAGCTGACCAACTATGTTTGTGTTCTTTGTGTAATAAGAACATTCAACATCCTTCTCCCATCAACAGTTAATGATTAAAAAATTTCTGAGGGCAAGCATACCAGTTTCCTTCCTTCATCATATAACCCAATCTGTCCTATGTGTGTTCCACGGTAAGAGGGAACTCAGGAATACAGATGGTTCCTACTTACCCCCAGTCAATGGCCAAGCCATTGGGCCATCCAAGAGTAGTGTTTACTATAGGCAAAAGGTGAGACCCATCACTCCAAGCTCTCATAATTTTAGCAGGACGGAACCAATCAGTGAAGAATATATACCTAGAAAAAGAGGTAATAAATCAAGTATGTTAACATTAACACAAATGACATGATGTAGAGGGATTTAGCACAAACACAGATTCTCTAGAGACTACAGTTAATTTCATTTTCTGTGTTTGCTATTGAGTTTGGCAAAATCAGTATACATATAACTGATCTAATTCTTAGTTAAAAGTTCAGTTATCGGCCGGGCGCGGTGGCTCACACCTGTAATCCTAGCACACTGGGAGGCCGAGGCGGGTGGATTGCTCAAGCTCAGGAGTTCAAGACCAGCCTGAGCAAGAGCGAGACCCCATCTCTACTAAAAAATAGAAAGAAATAGAAAGAGAAAGAAATAGAAATAGAAAGAAATGATCTGGACAATTAAAAAAAATGTATATATATATATATAAAAATTAGCTGGGCATGGTAGCTGTAGTCCCAGCTACTTGGGAAGCTGAGGCAGAAGGATTGCTTGAGCCCAGGAGTCTGAGGTTGCTGTGAGCTAGGCTGACGCCACGGCACTCTAACCCAGGCAACAGAGCAAGACTCTTGTCTCAAAAGAAAAAAGTTCAGTTATCAACATGCAACCAACGTCACAAATACAAATGGCATTAAAATGGGCATCAAGAGCAGAGAACCACTGTCCTAAACTTTAGGACCTAAAACCATTTACACCCAACAGATTATTTAAAAAGACACAATTCAGTTTACATATTAAATACTCCATGCTGTTGAAATAAAATAATAAACCAGGAGCAAGAAAACAGATTTTAATCTCTCTCTTTCTCTCTGGATTAAACATCCAGGGTCGATATCTTACTAAGATATTTTTTTACATTCTGAGGAGTGAGAAAAAGGTAAGAATCAAAATTAGTCTTTTCCAAAATGTAACTTTCTGAAATGTAATTAACTTTACATCACATCAAATGAAGGAGTCATTAGGAAAGGAATTTAACAGCTTCTCAAATGCCAAAGATTTGCATTAAGATAAATTCATTAGAAAATCAACTGTTTAACTCTCTGTGGGGCAACAGAATTTCTTATCAATAATGTTATCAGTTTTAAAATGTTCTTTTTTATTCATGTTACAACGAGAAAATAAAAGCAGACACTCCAGGGGCAGCAAAAAGACTATGTTAGGCACACAGGCATTAGAGTTGGACAGGCCTGCATTCCAATACCGTTTCTTAATAGTTTCGGGCCCATCCACTATCACTTTATCTCACGGAGACTCAGATTCATTATCTCGAAAATGGGTATTATACATACCTCCTTCACAAACTAGTTTTGGGAGTAGATGAGATTATATGTGTAAAGTGCTCACTATGTGCCCTGAGCAAATCAGGCTTCAGTGAATTACCAGCCATCTTTTTAGTTATTCCATTCAAATACAACCTCATAGCTCAGACTTGTTCTAAATGAGCATGTTAGCTATTAAACATATTTAAATAAGAAATGTAAAAACCAAAAAAGAATATTATGAACTGTTTCATCTTTTCTTATCTGGCCCCACCAATTATAGAATGGTAGAACATGAAACTTTTTGATCTGAAAAACTTTTTACTCTGAAAAGTACTGAATGATTAAGCAAGTTTTGCTAAACTTTCTACCAATACATTAAAACAGGGAAAGAATTTGAGTCTTTCCCTACTAAATCTGTATCATATTGTTTGGTCCTCTGCAATTGTGGGGGAAAAAAAACAAAACACACGTCAGTGAAGACTGGGAAAACCAAAGTCTTTTGACTTTGAAAGTCAAAGAAGAAAGAAAGTCTTTTGTTTTTTTATCATCATTATTATTATTTTTTATCCCTCTCCCCCAGAATAAAGTTTTTTGAAAAAGATAAAGTGATTACTGAAGTTTAGCATAAAGGGATAAAATTTAAGGTGCTTTCAAGTTATACAGTTCAATCTTATATATGCTGAACTTGCCAAATCCTTATGGCATCACTTTTCAGTGAGTGTAAAAGACAAAAACATTTCAAGTTCTCAGGAAAACATGAACACACTTACCCAGCAAGAGGATGAACCACGACTGATCGTGGGTTGTTTAAATACCGAACTATTGTGCGTCTCCATTTATCCCCCAGCTTCATGACACTGATACTCTTGAAATGAGAGTCTGTCCAATAGAGATTCCTTGAAATCCAATCAAAGGCCAAGCTTTCAACATTTTCTACCCTGTTAGCTGCCAGAGTTTCTCTTCCTATAAGTTAAAATATGGACATGGTTTCAACTAAGCATATTTTATATAACATACATTTTCCTACTACTGTATATTTAAAGTTTGTAGCAGAGTTAAGAGCATATTTCAGTAACACGTGGAAATCTTTTTTTAAAAAATTGTAAACTGCTGAGCAACAGCATGAGATAAACCTAGAATGTATCCATTCCCCAAACTTTGGATTTCAAAGAATAGATATAACACTGATAACTAGGACCGGCAGTGGTATGGCCCAGATTTACTCCCTTGTTCAACCTTCCAGAAAAAGATTTCTCATTGTGGAACATCTCAAGAGGAGATACCTGAGTTCACCTACTACCACCCGGAGACGGCTCTGATAAGCTGACACCGCCAGGTACGACCACAGGGTAACCCTGAGGTATCACTGCCCAACCCTCTCATCAACAGTCTTTCACATCCACAAAGTTGCCAAGTTTGGAAAAGACCAACAAAGATACCAGAAAGGAAATCAGAACTGGGTACAGGAGAAAAAAAATCACTCTCCTCTTTCCGAAATTTTTATGCCTGTTCCCCCTCTTTTTTTCTTTTTTTCATTAAAAGAAAATCTGAATCAAAATAAACAATCACACCTCTCTTACAATAGGAAAAAAAAAAGTCTAGTGCTTTTTCCATTCATTTATTCAGAAAATTGTGAAAAGAGTCTTTGGAAGATAAGCAGAAACAAAAGGAGGAACAGGAGAAACTCAAGGAGCTAAAAGCCAAGGCACAAGTGGAATTAAGAAATCTGGCAGAAAGTAAGCTATTCCTTGTACCTGAGGTGGCCCTGGATTCCTATTTAAGCATCTATATTCGCTGCCATGACATCTTTTGCCACCTATAGCTAAAATGAAGTATTGTCTTGGAGCCTACTGTACATTTAAGAATAAACTTTTGTTGGAAAAAAAAAAAAAGCCATACAGTGGCTCATCATCTCTTTAGTTGTCTTCACTCAGCCATTCCTACCTTAGCTGTGAATTAAAGTAAAACCAGCACAGACAAAAAAAGAAAAGGAAAGGGGAAAAAAAATTGTGAAAAGAAAGTCCTCTATGCACTAGACAACCTACTAGATATTTAGAAAACATAATATTTCTAATAGTATTAATAAGTATAGCTTATATTAAATGAGCACTTACTATGAGCCAGAAACTGAACCAAGTACTTTACATGGATTCATCCATCCTCACAGACACTCAATCAAGTAGGCATTATTATTGTCCCTATTTTACAGATGAGGGAACTGAGTCAAAGAAAAGTAAAGCATCTGGGAAGAAGTGTGGACACTGCCCTCAAGGTAATTTATACTGAGATGGTGAGAGAGGAGGAGGCAATTAGGCCAAGTGACAAAAGTGAAAGAGGGACGGGTGCTGGGATGGAGGCTGCATAGGATGGTGTGACAGCACATGGCAGAGTGGAGGAGCAAAAGGTGGAGAGTGAGACGGACTGAGAACTGCACATGTTCCGGAAGCATGGCTGGAGGTGAATGAGTCAATGACAGAAGCTGAAGCAGAGAGGGTAGTTCACAGTGACCACCAGGTGACAGGGGCACCAAGGAAGGGGTGAGTGGTCACGCTTTTCCCCCAAGGCGTGAGAGAAATGGGATGGAGGTGCCCACGTAGACATGCAGAAGGAGGAGAGGACCAATGTTGAACACCGGAGTGACAGTTATATACAGGACAGGAGAAGGAGAAAAGACCTCCAAGGAGCACTAGAAAAACGGTCAAGAAACAGAAGGAAATCCAGGAATGTGTTGTCATGGAAGAAGGTATTTTTGAGCAGAAGATGACCAAAGTGCCAAACCCAAGGCCTGAAAAGCGTTATTTAGCTCATCAACAAAGAGACTGGAGGGGACTGGTAAGGGAAGGGTGTCTGAGGTGGTCAGGGAGTTGCAAAGAGGTGAGGAATCAGCAAGAAGCACGGGAGAGGGGACAGGAAAGTGCAGATCAATCTTTCAAGGAGCTTGTCCACTAAATGAGGGAGACAGAGGTTGTCACTAGAGGGGAACGTGAGTGGAGAGAGGGCTGCAATTTTTTTCAGGATGGGAGAGACTCGAACATACCTGATGACAGGGAAGAGTCGGTGCAAGAAGAGAAGTTGGAGAAGAGAAGGGATGACTGACGGACAGTGTTCCCCCAAAGGCTTCGTTCGTAATTTTGTCTTTAATTTCATTCCTGACAACTCATTTCTGCATATACTGTGTACCCACTCGAGAAACGGAACAATGTAATGCCTCCCTCACCACAGCATGGCGAGTTTAACCATTGACTATAAGAATATTTTAAAAGGTAACTTGCTTAGCATGTGGACTTGAAATTGATCAAGAAGATGATGAGAATTGCCATCCACAGAACAGAACGAAGCTGACCTGTGGCGTCACCTACAGGAGACTTGGCCTGCGTGCAGCTGAAAAACCAAATACTGCTGAGAACTAAGCGTGACTGGACGGACTTCTCCAAGCTCCGTGGACCCAATTCTACTCCTCGAAAAAGATCAATTCTCGTTCAATAGCATATTGACCCACCACATGTGTTTATTTTCTCTTCCTCCCAAGCTCTACTCACATGACGGTAAAAGAACAG
>RJWJ010007975.1:0-55225 GCA_004363605.1 Indri indri | reverse complement strand
CAGGCATGCGCCACCATGCCCGGCTGATTTTTTTCTATATATATATTTCTAGCTGTCCAATTAATTTTCTTTCTATTTTTGGTAGAGATGGGGTCTCGCTCTTGCTCAGGCTGGTCTCGAACTCCTGAGCTCAGAACGATCCGCCCACCTCGACCTCCCAGAGTGCTAGGATTACAGGCGTGAGCCACCGCGCCCGGCCCTGTCTTCGTCTTAACTGAAGTGCTTCTTCAATTCTCTGTGTTTGGCCCTGGGGATAAAACAAGGAGTTGGGGAAGGAGGCAGATGCGGCCAGCTGGGTGGTCATGGGTCTCCATACGAGGAGTGGCTGAGAGAGGGTGTGGGGGCCTCAGCGAGGAGGAGACGACTGGCAGGCAGTCAAGGGGGCAGGCATGCCAGGAGGGACCGAGTGGGGAAACGCAAGTATGAAACACACTGGCCGGGTTGGGGGCTCAGGGGCCTTGCAGGCTGTGTGAGGAGCTTGGACTTCATCAGCCACGATCTTCTCTTTTTTTTGTTAAAGCCAGTCTTTCTCACCTGTGACTGAATGACCTCTTTTAGCTGGGGGACCCTCACTGCAGGGATCTCGAAGGGTTGAGGCTGGGCAGGGATTTAAAGATTTAAGGCTACAATGGATCAGACTTATGTTTCAGGAGAAAAACTGCTCGAGTACAGTGACAATTCAGCATCATGCGACGATTCGGTATCTGAGGTTTCACAGAGAAGCCACAGTCATCACGACACAGAAATCATGACAACGAAACTGACCCTTTCTAAGATCAGTCCCTTCTGCCTATTGCCACCAGCGTCCACCCCACTCACCGTCAGGCAGCGCCCAGATAACTGTTGCGTGTTAAACACGCACCTGCTGTCCGATGTGCTTATTTGTGACTGTAAACGATATGATGCGAACCCACCGCGAGGAAAACTGCAGCCCCTGCACAGAGCTGCTGAGTTCCATGGCGTCGACGTGAGTGCCGCTGGAGACCTGCGTGAGCAGACCCAGAGACGCCAGCAACTGGGGCTGGGTGTTGGCAGAGCGAGCCCAGCTGCCAGCCAAAGACGACGGACGAGCCAAGGGTGAGGACGCGTGGCTGCTTCAGAAGAGAACAATGAAGGCAAAAAGATCGAGACAGCCCCCTGGGAAAACTGACAGAGCCCTGAATGTTTCTGTGCAGGTGACTCTTTGGTGACATGCTATGACGCTCAAATGTGAACAACCTTAATGTGCTTTCACACACAAGTCTATTGGTCAAATACCACCAAAAAAGAAAAAAACTTCTTTTTTTCATTTAAAAAATTCTCCCAGAGTTATAATTGTAACTTAAACATTGTTAAATATAAAATTAACACATTTTTAATAACTTCTGGTTTCCGTTTTCAAGATTAAGTCCCAATGAAACCTTTGTTTACTATTTACTATGAAATTAAAAAGCTTCTTTCAGGGCCCTGTTGTTCTTATATAAAAGGGGCCTCCCGAGCACCTTTTGCAAATCTGTTTTTTGTTAGACTGTGCGCTCTGAAGGCAGGTGTTAACGTTTTCATCTTTGTGTTCCCTGGTGCCCAGACAGCCTGGCTTAGAGTGGACACTCTGCCAGGGTCTCTTACACAGATGAGTGAAGAAACTGCATTTTGTCACTCACCAGATGGCTGCTTAGTCGCAGTGTGTAGCAGCAGACTTGGAGGTCCCCGTGCAGGGGCACAGGGCCTGTGGACTTCAGTCCTGCTGCCGGAGCGTAAGGGGCCTAGTCCAATGTCATGCATATGGATGCTGGCATTGACATAAAACCTTATCAAATGGCTACTCACAGAGGAGATAATGAGGTGGCGTTCCTAAGCAGGAAACCTGCTTCCCCAGGGTCTGGCTGCTGCCGCCTCAGCCCTCACTCAGCACAGGAGCTGCAGCTGTGAGCAGCCAGCACAGAGGAGAGGGGATCCACAGTCGGGGGGGCGGGGGGGCCTGGGAAAGAGAGGGAGGAAAAGATAAAGACAGAGAGACAGAGGATTCTGCTGACACTTATTAGTTGCTGGATCCAGCCATGCCTAAAGACAGCCTAGCTCAAGACTTTTAAGGTTCACGAGCCATCATCTCTTCTCTTTTTTTGTTAAAGCCAGTCTCTCTTGTGACGGAACCACCTCTTTCAGCTGACTGCTGGGAATACAGGAGGAAGCAGCTGACAGCAGGCTGAACACGGTGGCCAGGAGGGATGAGGCCCTGGCCCCTGCACCAGGGAAGGCAGAGGAGGCTCACTGAAAGCCCTGAAAACATGAGCTGTTTTCCTAGTTTCAAAACAACCCTGCTCTAGGAGTGGGGGTGGGGTAGCACAGCAAACCAAAACCAAAACCAAAGATGGATTTTAAAGCCAGAGCCTGGAAAGGAGGCAGGTGGCAAGGGCTGCTGCACAAACGTCCTTAACTGCAGACTCACTGGAGGAGGCATTAAAACACCCAGAGCCACCCGATTCCAGACTTGGTCTCCAAGGAAAAACTTCCTGACATGCTTTTATCTCAATTATAACTATGACGGCCACACAGTTCTCATTTCCTTCCGCGCATCTGTCTTGGGATCCACCCCGTATCCATCCCTAGGGTCCCTGGGGACTTGGGTTCCTGGCGCTGTGCCCAGGGTGCAGATGGAGTTACTATTAATAAATATTTATTGGCTAAACGAGTGAACCAGCAGGAATAGTCAGGGCCCAGATGGACACCTCTATCTTTTTAAATTTTATTTTAAACTTACATGGAGTAAAATACATTCTTTTTGGTGTACAGTTCTCTGCATTCTGACAAATGAATAGTCATGTGACCACCATGGCAATCAAAATACAGACCCATTCCATCAGCCCAGAAAATTCCCTCCGCCTACCCCACCCCTCACACCTTCACCCCTGGCTACTGCTGGTCTGTTCTCCACTCCCATAGTTTTGTAAAAATGTTGTAAAACACACATAACATGAAATTTATCATTTTAACCATTTTTGAGTATACAATTAGGCGGCATTAAGTACATTCATAGTGCTGTGAAAACATCATGTATCCATTTCCAGAACTTTTTCATCATCCCAAATGAAACTCCATATCCATTAAACGATAACTCCCCGTTTCCCCCTCTCACAGCCCCTGGTAACCTCTGTTCCACTTTCTGTCTCTATGAATTTGCCTATTCTGGGTACTGCGCATAAGTGAAATCAACCATGTCTGTCCTTTTGTGTCTGGCTTATTTCATTGGGCATAATGTCAAGATTCATCCAATTTGTAGCATGCGGAATCACCTTCCTTTTTAAGTGATATCCCATTGTACGTAGATACCACAATTTGTTTATTCATCTGTTGATGGACATCTGCGTTGTTTGTATCCTTTAGCTGTTGTGAATAATGCTGCCATGAACATTGTGTGCAAGTATCTGCTTGAGTCTCTGCTTTCAACTACTGTTCCTATAGTTTTGCCTTTTACAGACTGTCATATAAATGAAGCATAAAGTATGCAGTATTTTTTTTTTAGTATGGCTTCTTTACCTTGGCACAGCACATCTGAGATTCACCCATGTTGCTGCATCAGTAGTTTGTTCCTTTTTATTGCTGAGTAGCGTTCCATTGCATGAGGGTGCCACGATTGGTTTAACCATTCTCCATTCGAGGAACATGTGGGTTATTTCCAATTTGGGGCAATTATGAATAAAGCTGTTATAAACATTTGTATACAGGTTTCTGTGCAAACAAAAGCTTTCATTTCTCTTGGGTTGGCAGCTAAGTGTGGGATTACAGAGTCATGAGAAGTGGACACTAACTTTATAAGACTTGCCATTCTGCCTTCCCACCAGCATCTGCTCCACAGTCTGGCCGACACTTGGTATTACCAGTTGCCTCTGTTATTTTTAAACCCTTAAAGTATCCATTACTTGCCAGATCTAAACAATAATGATAGTGGTAAGAAGTAAGTGAATGAAAATGACCATTTACTGAGATCTTCTACAAGTCAGACACATATCAAACTGTTAACTGTGCCAGATGTGGTACTTACAGCTTTTTATGTGTTATCTCATTTAATCCTCACATTATCCCCAATTTACTGAGGAAGAGACTTAGACATAGAGAAATAATCTGTCCAAGGTCACGCAACTAGCGATAGCTGACCTAGACTTGAACCCAGATGCTCCAATCCACCGTGCCTCGTGCCTTCTTCACATATAGGTGCTAATAAGTGCTACTTCCCCTTCCTCCCCTTGGCGAGTTCCAAACACATCATCTCCATTATTGCAACACCTCCTTGAAGGTAGGATTATTCTTCCCATTATATTAATGATGTTCACTCAGCCTGTGAGATGCAGAGGCCCTGGAGCCTGGGTCTCCCTGCCTCCTAGGTACCAGCCCTCCACCATACACCAGGCTTTCATAACACGCAACCACCACTCTCAGACGAAAGGCCTGAGTGTTACATTTGTTCACTGGAAACAAAGGCCGAGAGCATCAGGTATCTTTCAGAGCCCAAGTGGTCCCTATAGTTCCTGGCTGAGATGCCTCGCAAATGTGTAGCCATTATTTGAAGCCACTTCTCTGTGCACCAACTGTGCCCAACGTCTCTGCAACACTTTCCAAGAAAGACAATGTGAGGCCAAAGGAAATAAAAGAACGAATGCTTCAGTGCAAAACTCCATAGATCTGAAGGCATCTGTGAGCCCTTTTGGAGCAACCCAGAGGGCAGACGTGGGAGGCTGCCACCACGGCCTCGAAACCACAGGCTCACCCAACTTCTCACAATGAAAGCCTAAAAAGAACAAGAGCTTTTACTGAAAGGAAGTTCAAAGGGTCTTTTCCTGCCTTTGGTGGAGTTCCTGGGAAAAGAAAGACTGAGATCAAAGGTCCTGCACCCCGCGTCTCCCTGCAGCCCGCTGCATGCGCTGCCTCTGTTCACACGGTGGACAGTCAGGACTGGGAGACAGAGTAGCTGCTCATGGAGTGCAGACGGCAAGCAGGCAGGTGCCTCCCCTTCTGGGGTTCTCGCCTCAGATCCCCCATCTGGTCCTACGCCCTTCACAGGAAGCGGCCATACTACTGGGTGCTGGCACCTTAGTAATGTGCTCGGTCACGATAATTGCCACCATCATTCGTTCCTTTCATTGAACAATGAAGGTGTACAGTCAGTGAGAGACATGAATGCGGATGCAGGGTGGTTGGCTAGTAGAGGTGGGAACCAGATGTTTGGTGACACCAGGAGGGAGAAATCAACCTTGCTGAGCAGGGCATGCTTCATAGAAGAGACTCCTGAGCTGTGTCCTTAGAGGAGGAGTGTGCCAGGAAGAAAAGGCACTCCAGGTAGAAAGAACACCGCATGCAAAGGCACGGAGGTGTGAAGTAACAGAAAACGCTCATTTCTTATGGTGGGAGTATGGGGTGAGGGAGGGGCGTGAGATGAACCTGGACCAGCCCCTCCACTGGTTCCTGGGGCCTGGTCCCCACTGCACTCAGTAGGCACTCAATACATCTACGCTTTTGGCCAGATGGTCCTGCAAGGGGCACAAAGACCACTGATAACCACACCCCTCACCTCCTCCATCCCGTCAGAGATGCAGGACAGAAGTTCTGAGGGTTGACACAGAGACCTGGGCCCCCACCCCCTGGCAATCTGTGGCACATGGCATCTCCCGGGGTGTGCTGGCTGTAACTCTTCTTCTTTCTCATCCCCTCTCCCCTCGCCCTTCCTCTTCTACTCAGGAAAACACACCAGGACACCAGAGCAAGAATGAGGTCTTTATGCTGCTAACACTGATTTTGCTTTAACTTAGGAAAGGAAATCATTTGCAAGCCCTGGCCCCTTTACTATTATTGACAACACATAAGCAATGGCATCCCCATACCCACACCAGGTGCCTCTGCTACAGTGGTCCCTCCCCAAGCTCGGCCAGGTATCCCTCGAGCATCCCTTGGAGCCTGTCTTTACGCCCTCGACAGGCACCACAGGCCGCTGGCAGCCTGAGGGCCAGATGAGCTTGCACCGGTGCGGAGTGTCTGCTTCTGTGTTTGCTCTGGGAAATGATGAGGGATAAACCACGGCCCTGCCCTGAGGCCACCTCCACCCTGATGTTTCTGCTCCTTTGTTTTTTGAGTCAATAAAATTCCCCCTTTGCTTAAGCTAGTTTAAGTTACATGTTTTAAGACTTCTGATTAATACAGCTCAGTTCTTGTTTAGATTATTCTCTAAACATACCGTGATACAATTTTTGTATTCTCTTTCTGACCCAATAGCTATTTAGGAGAGTGTTTGCAAATCTCCAGATGGTAAGGTTCTTGTATGTTTAGACACGTTTGTTATTAATGTCTCATGCATTGCGTTGTGATAAGAGGAAGAATAGATGATCCCTGACCTGTAGAATAAGAAAAAAATTAAAAAACGAAGAAGAATAGAAGTAGATGAGTCCTTTCTGCATTATTATTTTTATTTATTTATACATTAGAGACAGGGTTTTGGTCTGTCACCTGGGCTAGAGTGCAGTGGTGTCATCACAGCTCACTGTAGCCTCAGACTCCTGGGCTCAGGGGATTCTCCTGCCTTGGCCTCTTGAGCAGCTGAGACTAGAAGCACATGCTCCTATGCCTGGCCAATTTTTCTATTTTTTGTAGAGATGAGCCTGGCTCTTGCTCAGGCTGGTTTCAAACACCTGACAATCCTCCCGCCTTAGCCTCCCAAAGTGCTATGATTACAGGCATGAGCCACCTCGCCTGCCCCCCTGGACTATTTTAAAAAAGGTATCACAAACCTAAATCTGACATGTGTTCACACCTACTGTTGAAAAAGCATGCCCTTTAAAGCCAAGAGCAAGATGAGGATGCACCACCACCAGCATCACTGAACAGTGCTCTGGAAGGCCAAGAGAAAGAAAAGAAGGGAGGATTAAAAATATAATTACTTCCACATGGTATAATTTGATAACCCAAATTCAAGAAAGCAAGCTAAAAACTACTAGAAGTAATGAAAGAATATAGTTTTAAAGAGAACAGATGGAAATCTGATACGCAAAACTAATGGCATTTCCATGTACTAATAACAACCATTTAGAAGGTACAATGGAAAAGTGTTCCATCTATCCTGGCCATGAGAATAGGACGAAACACCTGTGAGTAAACCCATCAAAAAATCAGAAGATCTATATGAAGAAAACTTAAAGTAATTCTGCTGAGGAATGTTGAGAAGGCAAACACACTGGAAGACATCCTGGTTCTTGGAGAGGTAAAGAGACATTCATCATCGAAAAGATGTTCATTCTCCTTAAATTAATCTTTAAAGTTGAAATACCAATAACCATACCTACATACTTTATTCATCAACTTTAAAGATTGGAATTCACCTAGAGAAAACATATAAAATAGCCTGAATAATTCTGAAACAGAAGTGTATGTAATGACTGAAGACTAGCCAACTAGAAATGTAAAGCATGTTATAAAGCTACGATAATTAAAACGGTCTTGCAGAAAGATGGAGTAGACTTTTCCCTATCCTTCTTGCTAAGTACAGCTAAAACCCCTGGACATGATAATATAAATATGAAGAAGACTCTGAAAGGTGGAGAGAAGACAGACCACTTAGGGACATTGGGGCCTGAGAAACGACAGAGAAGTGAGTTTACTTGTTTCCTTTTAATTTTTTTGGTCTCATATATCCCCAACTCAGTTCTAGATGAGTTGGTGACTCAGAGACACCCCACAGTGTCAGTAGAAGGCAATGGCAAGCAGTAATAAGGCACTCCTGCTCCTCCCAGCCAGGGTGCCATCAGGGGAGGCCTAGTAAACTCCCACCCCTTCCCAGTAGTAACAAGGAGCCCTTCCCTACTTTTAGTGTTAATGGAGACTGCATTGAAAACCTGGACTTCCACTCTGCACTGGAAGTAATGAAGTGGTGCCCCTTCCCTTCTACTCATCAGCATGGTGTCTGAGGAGGTCTGCTAAAGCACAAGATTTAAACAAGATCCAGAGTCGCATTACATAATATATAAAATGTCCAGGATGCAACCAAAAATCACTCATACCAAGAACCAAGAAAACCTCAACTTGAATGAGAACAATCAATAGACATGAACATGGATGTAACACAGATGTTAGAATTATCTGACATGGATTTGAAAACACTCATAAAAAATGTTTCAACAAGCAATTATAAACATACTTGAAACAAATGAAAAAAACAGAAAGTCTCAGCAAAGAAATAAAAGATATAAAGAAGAACCAAATAGAAATGTTAGAACTGAAAAACACAAGAAACAAAATAAAAATTTCAATGGATGGGCTCAGCAGGAGAATGAAGAGGACACAGGAAAGAATCCCTGAGCTTGAAAGTAGAACCAACAGAAATGATCCAATCTGAACCCACAACCCTGCTTGAAGGCAAAGCAAGATCACCAAGCCCAGCTATTAATAGATTGAATGAGGTAGAGTAGGGCGGGAGGGGGAGCCAGGTTTCCCGCACCCAAAATGCAGCTACTGCCCACCTGCCTCACTGCTCCCAAGAAAAGACAGGGCAGGTTTTGAACAGTCTGTCCCTCAATTTCACGGTGAGAAACCTAGAACATGTGAACACTGGTTCTCTCACCCCCAGTGACCTGGGCTGTTTGAATTCAACCTCTGATTCTCCCAGGAAGGAATTAAAATCCAATCAAAGATCCTAACGTCCGCTTAGTACAATTACACACTGTCTTCCCCACCTGGGGTCCTCATCAAGCTGGTTACGCTGATATGTGGGGATTAGCCTGCCTTGCTGGGTGAGTGAGGTGGGTTTGTGCTGCAGCGGGAGGGTTCGACACAGCCACCAAATTAGTGGCAGGTCTAAAAACAGCCACGTTTCCCCCCAGCCTCCACACCTTCAGACACTCGCGCGAGGCCGCGAGCCTCTCCCTACCAGGACCAGCCCCTGGAGCACCCCCCGCCCCGCTGCCTGTGGCTTGGGCTTCACGAACATTTGTGCTCTCGCCAGAACTTCCTGCAGGCATAAGATACCACACGTGCTCCTTACAGAGACTTCAAATGCCTGAACGAAACAGTGAGGTTCTGACCCTGCTCTGTCTCCACAGAGGTTAAGGGGACCGTGTGGGCAGTGAGTGAGGTGGACGGTCAACACCTGGGCCCGAACCCCCGCCGGACGCAGGGGCGCTGAGGAGAGAGCCCGCGGCTCTTGCACACAAAGAGCTCCCAGCCTATGGAGACAGAGAGGCGAACAGCCAGATTGAGCTCCTCCAGTGAGCGGCCGCAAGACGCCAAGCGCAGTTACAGGAGACCGCCGACCGAGAAGGGAGCGGCTGGACGAGAAGCTTCCGGGACAAGTGAGGTCAGGGCTGGGCAGGGCCAGAGGCTGCTTCCGGGGAGATGAAGTGAGGGCTGGGCCTTGAAGGATGCGCGGAGGGAGGGCTGACCAAGACGGGCTCGCCAGAGTCCCGCAGCCATGGGCTGGGGACAGAGTCCGGGCAGCTTGCCAAGTCACGGGGTTCTCCAACATCGTGCTCGCTGCCTTTCTCCTCGCTCAGTCCAGCCCCTCCCGTTCATTCATTCGTTCATTCGCTCGCTGAATAAACGGAACAGTGATCACCAACTGTGGCAGCCTCCCAGTACAGAGAAGAGAGTGAACCTCTTTGTCGTGGAGAGGTTTACGGTCTGAGAGATGGACGAAGAACAGACCCTGAACGGCAGTCTATGCCACCCAGGAGACTCCCGGGGACTCCAGGGCTGACTGGAGGTCAGTGCCTGTCTCCTCCTCTGTGCGGGATCACCGCGGCCTTAGGAAAACCCCTAGGGAGGCAGCGCTGGCCATCCGGCTGGAGGGAGTGAGTCCGGAGGGGCGGGGCCCAGGGAAGAGCTGTCGCCTGGACTGGGATAATGTAGAGGGGTTAGGGAGAGATGGGTGGGTTCCGCATGTATTTAGGAGATAGAATTAAGCATATTTATGCCCATTTTAAAAGCATGTACGTGTGCTGAATGCTTCATGAGCATTATCTCAATCCTCGTAACTCGTGGTAGTATCATTCCCATTTTACAGATGAGGAAACTGAGGCTCAGCGAGATTAAATAACTTGTCAAAGGTCACACAGTTAAGTAGGTGATTAAAGGCATCTGGAGTGGTAGTTGCTGAGGATGACCATTGTGTCTGGGGGCGGGGGCTGCTTCCTGACATGGGGAGAGTAGGCAGCGAGGAGCTGAGGGAGAGGGAGACTCCTAACACACAGGGTGAGGTCAGAGCCCTGGTCCAGGCCCATCACAACCTGACTCACAACCCAAGGTCTGGCTTCATCTCATCTCACACCCCTCCCTGAGGTGTGAGTGTTCTTCATCGGAGTGGGAGTTTCCAGAGAGTTAGGGACCTTGTGCGGTTCAGCATGAGCGAGCGTAGGGCCTGCTGCCAAATAGTGCCTGTTGAATGAGTCATGATCTGACAAAAACATTCCTAACACCATGAGCAGGAACGTTTGGCCTAGAACGAGGCTTGTACTTACTGGAATGGTGGGCAAGGCAGTACCACTCCCACCTGATAGATGGCTCTTCTGGATGTGCGTTTGCATACACATCACACAAGAACACAGATGCCAAACATGCTTATACACATGTATCTGTACAACATAAGGGTGCAAATAGCTGTGCATACACACGTGCACAAAACACACAGGCGTGCACATGTATGTGCATACACACAAAGCTGCCTTCAGAGGTTTGATCCTGGTGATTGTGACCTTCAGACTAATGCCAAGAAACCCTCTGCTTTCCTTGCTGTTCGTACCTTGCCAATATTTTTTTTTTTTTTTGAGACAGAGTCTCACTCTGTTGCCCTGGCTAGAGTGAGTGCCGTGGCGTCAGCCTAGGTCACAGCAACCTCAAACTCCTGGGCTCAAGTGATCCTCCTGCCTCCGCCTCCCGAGTAGCTGGGACTACAGGCATGCGCCACCATGCTCGGCTAATTTTTTCTATATATTTTTAGCTGTCCAATTAATTTCTTTCTATTTTTAGTAGAGACGGGGTCTCGCTCTTGCTCAGGCTGGTCTCGAACTCCTGAGCTCCAATGATCCACCTGCCTCGGCCTCCCAGAGTGCTAGGATTACAGGCGTGAGCCACCGCGCCTGGCCTCTTGCCAATATTTTTACAGGTAAAGAATCTGACCTCTTTCCAGTAGCAGAACTGTGCTTCCAGTCACTGCCCAGAGGGGGAAATCGGGCATGCAACATTCTGGATTCCCCTTCTGTAAGAAAACCACAGCCCTGCCTCCCCATTCCACTCCACATTTCCCCAGTGAGATATCATTATACAGCATAAAACCACGGGGTCTGTATTAGAGGGAAATCCAACCCTTCGTGATAAAGGGACATTTGAAAGAATGCTCAGGAACACCACCATCTGATTAGGTGGTGAGCGCTCATTTATGTAGGCAGTCACACCCTCTGCCCCTGCTGCCTGCCTTCAGCCAGGCCAAGGAGACCGAGTTCATTAGCAGAACAGATGTGGCCTGTCTCTACCATTAGGATAAAGATCACAAAATACCCACAGAAATGAGGACATTCTGAACTTGGGCTGCAGCAACAACATCTGACTCGGGCCCAAAGAAAATTGCATTTTTTCTGTCAAGTTCAATTAATAAACATTTATTCAGGGCCTATTATTCATTCAGCTTCATGTTTCAGTCCTGGGCTTCTCTGTCAAGGGCCTCTCCTAATGCCATGGTCAGCCCTGAGGAAGCAGCCTTAGGCTACCAGCGGGTGGAGCTGCAGGAAGTCAGTTCCCTGCAGAGGACCCAGTGTCTGGAGGACTTGGCACCTATATGCTAACTTGGTTCAAATCCGAGCTCTGCCACTTAGCAGCTGTGTGACCTTGCGCAAGTTACTTAAGCTCTCAGTGTCTTGGTTTCATAATGTGTAAAATGTGGACAACCATAGCACCTAACTCAGGGAGGTGATGACTGAGATACTACACATAAAATATGAGACTTTTATATATTCTGTAAGGGTTGGCTATTATTATTGCTAACATTATGACAATTATCAGGTTAGCTCAGCCTTTTTTGTCTGGGCTCCAGCCTCAGTTTTCTTTCCTTATTCTGCTTCGACTTAAAATTCCTGTATGCACTGGAGCCCTTCCCTAAATTCCAGCCCTCCTGGCCAGACCCAACCTTCTTGGCCCCCAACTAGAAACTGGAACCAGCCGTGAGTGTCCATCTCAGCCATGGGTCTCGTTGTCTGGACACCTGACCCTAGCTTGAAGGCCACTTGCCCCTGGCTGCCTGGCCTGGCCCTGCTGTCCTCAGGCAGAGCCACCTGCCTCACTCCCAACTCACACCCATAGGGGCTTGAGTACCAGGCAGCTGGCCAGCCATTTCACCAGCCTCCCAGCCCTGTGGGGACTCATGCTGCCGAGCCCAAGCTCCAGTCCGAGCCTAAGCTCCAGTCCGAACCTAAGCCCTTTGGAGGAAGCAGGATGCAGATGAAGAGGTTGGAGAGAGAAGGTCTGAAAACAAGCTTCGGGTCTTCATACCATCCTCTGCTTGTCTGGGTTGGGAGGCAGCCTCACCCTAAACCCTTGGTCAGGCACAGTAAACCATGTGGCCCCAGTTTTCACGGGACTGCAGAGATCCATGCAAAGACCAGGATTACATAATTACAGATTTAATGTCTGCCCCCCACCCCCAAGTGTAAACCCCAGGAGAGCAAGGACCCTGCCTTCCTTATTCACTTAGTGCTCGGAATGATGTCTGACCCATAGCAGACGCTCGTGAAAGACTTGTAGAATGAATGAAGCAAACACAGTTGGCCCATCCTGACCACTCCCTGCCCCCTTCCACCCAGGCCTCAGCACTAGTTTTTAAGAAGAGTATCATCCCCTGTGTCTAACTTGGCCATGGCCATGCCCAGGGTCAGTGGCCCAGGACAAGGGGAAAACAGCAGAGCCAGGTGAGCCTCCTCCTTTCATTCCAGTGCAGGGCTGAAGTCACTGACAATGACATCAAATACTTACTGAAGACCTGTTCTGTGCCAGGCACAGGGCTAGGCACCATTCACCTGAATTGCCTCCTTTCGCCTGCAAACAAGCCTATCGGGTAGGTGTGATTGTCGGCCTCCAGTTCTGCGGCTGAAGGAAGAAAGCACCTGGAGGCCGCAGGTGCAGACTTGGCACTCCTCCCTGCTGCCTCCCTGCGTGCTGCCCAGTCCCTGATGTTGGGAGGGTTCAGCCTCTTCTTTCCACCCTGTTTTCAGTCTCAGGGAAAAGCTGAACCAAGAACTGTTTTTAGCAAGTCTGAGTTTATACCCCTGTCCCATCACATACCAGCCATGTCACCTTGGGGAAATCATGTCACATTCCTCAGCTTCCTTCTCTATGAAACGGGGGTAGTAGAAGCTCTTCTGGGAGGCTGCTGTGCAGATCAAAGGGCTCGGCTATCACCCACTCAGTGCAGGGCGTGGTGCAGACAGGCTGCCCTCTTTCCTCCCTGTCCTGAGATGTCACTTCCCTGCTGGCTACAGCAACTAGGGGAATGTGGGCTTTGGCACTTTGAAGGGCAGAGAACCTTCCAGAGAATGGGAAACTCGCCCCACTTTGGAGTGGTCTTCACACCCATGCTGGAGGGAGGGATGACCTCATGGGGTGTTTGTTATTTTCATTTTATTTGTAGAACCTGAATCAGAGTTCCATTCCCAAAGAAAATCCTCGTGGAAGCGGAAATGAAAACAGACCACCCCCTTCCCTGGAAGGGGTCACAGAATCCCAACCCCAGGGAGCCACAGATCCCCAAGCTGGGAGAGGGTAACTAGTGTTCTGTGTTTACCAGGAAGCTTAAAACACTATCTGCTCCCTTGTCTCCATTTTCTCTTAATAAACAGATTAGTCTGGGAAAAAAACTGCAACTGTAACTGTTACAAATTCCCACGGTGTCACCCGAATTGTTTTTGAAGGACATTATCAATCAAAACAGTCATGATCTTCTTTTTGGAGATACAAGTTGACTTAATGAGTGTGTTCCGTAAGAAAAATATTATTCTACAGCAGAAGAATATTTAGTATTGCTGAACAGACACCAGACTCGGAGCTCAAGGGACCTGGATTTCTAACCAGATTCCGCCCTTACTAGCTGTGTGATGTTTCTCCAACCATGCAGCTTCTCTGAGCTTCATTTTCCTCATCAATAAAGTGGGAGTGATTATATCTGTGTTGGGAGCTGAATTTGGTAACAGATTAAAGCCTCAGCACAAGAAAAACACACTTACTCCCCGACCCCAAAAGTCTGCTTTCTCCTCTCATACCAGGTGTTACACAAGGCCCTGCCCCGGGCACTTGGTAGCAGGATCAGAGATTCATTCTATTAACAGAACAGACAGGAGGCAAGTGTGAGGCAGAGAATGTGGTGGAAGAGTGAATAAGGGTGGGGCTGCCCAGGGGCCTGTCCCAGCTCTGACAGCTCCATGATGTGTAGCCTTGGGCACACCCCTTCCCTCTAGGCCTCAGTTTCTCCTTCTGCAAAAACAAAGGCTTTATCTCCGGGCTCTCCAAGCTCCCCGGTCCTAAGACTTTATAAAAGGTTAGCTATGCTGGTGCCCCGATCTCCAAGCACGATTTTGAAGAGCACATAGTGTTTCAACAACATGTGAGCCCCTTGGACTCCAGAGGGGACAGTCCCCAGCTCTGTGCTAGGAACATGCTGTCTGCGGGGACTCACCGAGCACTCACTCAGCACCTTCTAAGGTACAAAGCTTCCCCCGTGTTCTTACTGGAATCCTGACACTTTCCGCAGGCAGCTGCATTTGCCCAAAAGCCACTCTGACCAGCTGCTCTTCCACTTTACGTTAGACACAATGTCAGCCTTGACAGGAGCAGAGGGCCAGCAGGCTGCAGCCACGTGGGTGGCTGAGAGAGAGACAGGCGTCCGTCCCCAAGGGTGGCCCATTCAGGAGGCCCATTGTCCCTGTTGTCAGCACTTCCCTGAATCACAGCTCCCACTTTTCAGCCCCCCACCCCCACCCCGTCACCCACCCGCCACGTGCTTGGCCACCCATCACCCTCCCAGTGTTCACTGAAGATGCTGGGAATACAAACACTCTGCATTTCCATGTAATGTTGGGGGGCTATCACTGAAGGCCTCAAACTGTCCCCCGTCCTTTTACAATATAGTTGGAATAAATTACAAGACAAAGACTTGCCCGAATACATCATTATTATTGTATGAAATAGCATTCGTAGTATTTATAATTAAATCATGATTATATGTGGTCCCTGCCTTATGATGTTTCGACTTACAATTTTTCAATGGTGCAAAAGTGATACGCATTCAGTAGGAATCATACTTCGAATTTTCAATTTTGATCTTTTCCCAGGCTAGTGATACTCTCTTGCAACATTGGGCAGCGGGAGGAACCGTGGCTCCGGGTCAGCCACACAGTTCTGAGGGCAAATGACTGATACTGTGTTCTACAGGGCACTGGATTCAATAAATACATGATATTCAACACTTTATTATAAAATAGGCCTTGTGTTAGATGATTTTGCTCAACTGTAAGCTAATGTCAGCGTTCTGAGCATGGTTACGGGGGGCTGGGCTGAGCTATGATGTTCAGTAGGTTAGGTGTATTAAATGCATTTTCAACTTACGATATTTTCAACTTAAGATGGGTTTATCAGGGTGTGACCCTCTCGCTCAGTGGAGGAGCATCTGTATATATAAATGTAACCATGAACACACCTACAAATGCCTGGCATGTTCCCGCTCCTGCAGGCACGTTTATCATTGTCACAGTACCCATGAGGAAACCGAGGCTCTGCAAAGGCTATTGCAGAACAGGGACTGGAGCTGGGACTGCTGCCTGGATCCCAGCCAGGCCGGGATGCCGTGCCTCACAACGACACCCATCTTTTAATGTCAGGGTGCTCCGTCTGCTCCAGACAGAGATGCCTGTGAGTGTGTAGAGACTGCAGCGGGGAGGGATGTATAATAGCTGTGGCCTCTCACCCTCCTGATCTAGCAGCTAATTCAGGAGGGCTGGGAACCAAGAGGTGGCAAAAGTCCATTTTACAGATGAGGAAACTGACACCTGGCAGGGTTAAGTGACTTTCTTAACAAAATTAAATCTCAGAGCCCACGGCCCTCTTCCTTCCTATCTAGGGCTCTTTCTTAGCTGCTTGGCGTTAGGGAAGTGCCTGCTCACACCCTGCTCTGAGGCAGTGGACAGAAACTAATCAGGCAGCATCCCTTGCAGGCCAGCACAGCACAAATCCATTCATACATCCTGCGTTCATTCATTCACAGTGAGTCCCCTGCCTTAGGTACCAAAGCAACTCTACAGTCTTCTCCAGGACAAAGGCTACCGCTGTGAAGACGCTTTTCAAAACAGCTTTGCTGCATTGGGCATGGAATGTCATGTGAATCTAAAATCTGGCCTGCCTGGCCAGGGTTTTAGGGCAAGTGCTGTGCTCCATGGGACGCAGACACAGAGCAGCCAGGATGCAGGGAAAACCCTTTGATCCAAGGCCCAGTCATGGCCTCTGCTCCGCTGCCACCACGGGAGAGGCAGTAAAATGCGCACATCAATTGGAGAGAGAACACTTAATGCTCTGCTCTGGAGCTGAACAAAGGAGGGAGGCCACGCTGGGGCCAGGACAAGACACACCAGCAACTCTTGGGACTGAAATATACGGGCAGTTGCAGTCACTGGATGTTCTGCAGGTCAGGACTAATGGTCCTAGACTGTTCCTTGAAATAACAATTCCTCAATTAAATTTTAACCGTCACAGCTATGGCTCAGTTCTGACACTGCTAGCTGGGCCACCCTGGCAAGTTATTTATCCTCTGAGCCTCAGACACTGAATACGTAAAATGCAGATGATAATCTTTCCCCTCGACTCTCTCAAGCCTTCTGGAGGATTCAATGAGATCATGGGTGTAAAAATACCACACAGAGGGGATTCAGTAAATGACCTAAGGGACCCCTCCCATTCCGGGAAACTGAGAGGGGTCCTGGCCTCACTTCCTTCTCAGGAGCTGAGCGTCAGGTTGGAAAGAGCTCAGCCTGGAATCCAGCCACGTCTGTCTGTACCTACACCTATGTCCCTCCTCTGTAAGATGGAGACCCTGCACACCTGGTAGGACTATGGAGGAAACTGGAAGAGAAACGTGGCACTATCCGTAAAGTCTAAAGCAAAGGGCTCCTATTTCCCCATCTCGTCTCCGTCTCGGTTTCCTCATCTGCAAAAAGGGGACATGAATATTGATACTGCGAGGCTGTTTGGAGATGGATGGAGATCAAATGAGATGTCAGTTGTGGAAACAGCTAACACATGTCTGGCATGCAGTGGGTGCTCAATTAATGTGGAGTCTGGGTCTGCAGGCAGCCGGGAGGGGCCGAGGAAACATGCTGAATGAAAGGCAGGCCATCTGCACTTCCAAGAAGGCTGGAGCACACCACCAGCATCGGCCTCCAATTACAGTCTCATTTGTTATCTGGTCTCAGCTTTTATTTGGGAGATGCTTTGATAACAGCCCCCTGAGACAGCATGGCACATTCATGTCCTGAAAGCACTGTAACAGTGACATCTTCTGCTACAGCCTGCCCATAGGTGACCAAGGGCCGGGGCCACACCCGAGGTACTTCCCGCTCCTTGAACATACCCAGGAAGGCTGGGAGAGGTCCTGAGGTCAGCTGGGAGGTTGTTCTCTCCACAGCATGGGGGTACGACCAAAGGGGCTCATATTCTGGGCCCTTCCTTCAATGCCTCTGTAAAACTCTTGGTTTAGTGTGGTCAGGAGTGGCAGCAGAAACTTTAGGAATTGATTGTTTTTTATATAAACATTTGTCTATTTATATAAAACAAAGATGTCTAAGACTAACATCATCTTTGAAAAATGAAAAAGAGAAAAATCCATCCTCAAGCCCATCAACTTAAGAGAACTCTTTGTGTTTTGGGAATTGCTTTCTAGTCTATGACCTTGTGCAAATGTGCCCCTAGAGGTTTTTTGTTTGTTTGTTTTGAAAAAAGGTCTCATTCTGTTGCCCAGGCTGGAATGCAGTGGCATCATCATAGCTCACAGCAACTTCAAACTCCTAGACTCAAGTGATCCTCCTGCCTCAGGCTCCCTAGTAGCTGGGACTACAGACACACCCCATCACAACCAGCTAATTTTTAAATTTTTTGGGGTGGAGATGGGATCTCACTATGTTGCCCAGGCTGGTTTCAAACTCCTGAACTCAAGTAATCCTTCTACCTTGGCCTCCCAAAGTGCTGGGATTGCAGGCATGAGCCATCATGCCTGGCCCACCCCTAGAGTTCTAATCTGAGCTCATGCCTTTTTGTGGCTTGCATCCCCCTCCTACACATTCAGGTACCCATATTTTTCCACGCGGCCTCTTCATCTTCATCGGTACCATCTCTGGTGGCTGCCCCAATAGGAAAGCCTGGGTCACCATGTCGTGATGCATGCACACCCCTCCTGCTGGACGCAGACCCTGCTTCCACCTGCTGTCACGCTTAGTGCTGAAACCCAGGCATGAATCCTGTTCTTGCTGAGATTCGTCCCTCAGGGTGGGCTGTCAGAAGTGGTGGGAGCTGCATCCCACCCCCTGCAGCCTGTGACTTCACTGGCTACCCTACTGGGGCATGATCTGAATTGGTCATTTATAGACAGCTGTCAGACAAGCCACAGACAGAGAAAATATTTGCAAAAGGCACATCTGATAAAGGATTGTTATCTAAAATATACAAAGAACTCTTAAAACCCAACAATAAGAAAACAACCCCATTAAAAAAATGGGCCAAAGATCTTACAGAGGCCTCATCAAAGAAGATACACGGATGGCAAATAAGCACAGAAAAAGCTGCTTCGCGTCGCATGTGATCAGGGAAGTGCAAATCAAAGTGACGGCGAGATACCGTTACGCGCCTATTGGAATGGCCAAATCCAGAACACTGACAACACCAGATGCTGGCAAGGCTGTGGAGCAATAGGAACTTCCATTCATTGCTGGTGGGAATGCACAATGGTACGGCCACTGCAGAAGAGACTGGCAGTTTCTTACGAAACTGAACACAGTCTTCCCACAGGATCCAGCAGTCATGCTTCTGGGTATTTACACAAGGAGCTGAAAACTTCTGTCCACACCAACCCCTGCACGCAGACGTTTACATCAGCTTACTCATAACCGCCAAACCTGGATGCCACCAAGATGTCCCTCAAACACACTGTGGTCCCTCCAGATAAAGGAACATCATTCAGTGCTGAAAAGAAATAAGCTACCATGTCATGAAAAGACACGGAGGAAATGTAAATGGCTTTTACTAAGTGAGAGAAGCCATCTGAAAAGGCCGCCTGTGGTTCCCACTGTGTGACGTCTGGAAAAGATGACACTATGTAACTAGTAAAAAGATTGGCGGTTGCCCGGGGCTCGCTAAGGGTGAACCTTAATGCAAACCATGGAGTCAGGACGGCGAAGTGTCCTTGTCCGCGCATTAACTGTGACGCACGCACCGCTCTGGTGCGGGATGTTCCATCGGGACAGGCTGTGTGTGGGGGGCAGAAAAGGATGTGGGATAGCTCTGGACCTCGTGCTCAGTTTCGCTGTGAACTTAAAACTGTTCTAAATCGTAGGACCCTTGGAGCAGCCTTTCAGTCCCTGCTCTGTCACCTGCTCACCAGCTGCGTGACACCAATCGGGAGAACTTCACCTCCCGTCCTGCAGTGGAACTCCAGGGAGGAAACTCTGCATCCACCAAAGACGGGGACTGTTGCTGACACCCTCTGTGGCAGGTGGTTCACCTCTGACGATGCTGTGGGAGTTGTGACGGGTGGATCACAATGACCCAAATACAGCTGCCCCGGGGAGAGTGGGCCAGACCCACAGACGACACTACACGCGCACTTAAACAGACTCCCGCCCTCTTGCTGGGAGGTGAACATCCCCAAACTCCTCCTCCTTTAACAGATGTCATTTCCTGAATGCCAAATGGATGTCTGCCCTTGGTCCCAGTGATTGACATTTTCTCATTTAATCCTCAGAACAAGCGTGCCAAGAGGTTATTATTATCCCAGTTTTATAGATAAGAAAACTAAAGTTCAGAGAGGTTAAGTAACTTGTTTGAGGTTCAACAGACATAAAATAGCAGACCTGAGATTTCAATTCAGGCCGGTCAAATGCCAAAGCATTATTGAATGACAAGCTTTGTAGGCGACTTTCTGCCTCTTCTCTTTCCTGTCATGAGCTATATCACATGATCTGTTATATGTAAGTGGGTCCTGAAACGTTAGGTCCTTAGTCCTGCCCAGTTGCCGCTATGGAGTCAACATTCATCTACTTACTTAGCGAGTGTCCTGAGCACCCACCGTGTGCCAGAGCCAAGCAGGGAGGCCCTTCTCTCCTCCCCCTATTTATCGGCCTTGGCCCTGACTGCCAGGCTTGGGAAGAAGCCCAGGCTTTGCTGGTCCCTCCCTACAGCAGAGGGAATGCTGCCTGTGGCCAGCAGCTGGGGCAGAATTTGACCAGCACGGCCTGCGCCTCCCCTTCAGACGGGCACACGTGTCCTCACTCTCTCAGGCCCTCGGGGAGGCACTGGTAGGCCAGGACCCTGGGTGGGTGTCTACCTGTCCCCCACAGGGACCCCACTGCCTCAAGTCGGGGAGAAAGGAGTATCAGGAAGCCCACCTGGCTCCTGGTCCAAGCCCTTCCCGCCAGCCTAGCCTTCCCAGCACTGAAGCAGGCATCTGCCCTGTCAGAAGCCTGTTCCTATTCTCGCTGGCTCAGACAGCAGGGAGGAGACAAAAAGAGGACTCAGAAGTCCTCAGCAACGGTGTCCCCTTAGGTGACTGAGCCTTCTGCTGCTGGCGTCTCCTGGGACAGAGGCCTCTGAAGAGACTTCTTTCTCTGGCTGTCTCTAAGGCTAGCTAGCGTCCCTCCCAGAACCCGAGGGGCTGCTGGGCCGGCTCCCTCATAAGAAGCCATCCTGGGCCAAAACAGAGGCAAGATAGCAGGGCCCCAGGGGCAGCCTCTGGAGTCTCTGCCTCGTCCTGCTCCTCCAAGCTCTTCTGTGATGAGGACTGAGTGCTCCCGAGGTCCTGCCCACCTGAGCGGCTGCAGGGCGCCCCAGCATGGTCTGCGGTCTGCGGGAGGGCTCCGCGAGGCTGCTGCCTCCGCCCGGCACCCAGGAGCCAGGACAGCAGCCCCTTCTCCTGACCTCATTATGTCAGTGCCCGATTGTGCCGTGAGGCTGGGCTGGGGACAGGATGTTTTTGCTCCTGCAGGACACTGTCACTCTCCTGGCCTGTGGTGATTCATCTCAGGGCCTTATTTTTTCCTGAGCACACCCAGCTTCAGGACTTTAACCCCTCGTCTGCCCAGATAGGGGTGTGGAAGCAGAGGGCCCCAGGCCTCTGGCGCTGTCATGGGGTTGCTGCCTGTGCACCCCCTTGTTGCCCAGCCTCTCCCTTCCCCCCCACAGATGGGGAGGCCTCCCTGAGCTCCCTGAGACCCCACGGCACCCCAGAGCCACCAAGCCCAGCATGAGGTGAGGGGTGCTTTCCTCCCTGCTGGCTGGCGATGCCTGGCAGAGCCACACGTCTCTGTTCTCCAAGCCAGGTGTGGGAGGGCACAAGCCAATACGCAGGCATGTCGGGCCCCATGCTGGGCACCACGGACATGTCCTCAGCTTTACTCTCCTAACACCTGTGAGGTGGGCGTTAATCCCCTTCTACAGAGGAGGGGGCTTGAGCCTCGGGAGGTGCCATGACTCTTCCAAGGTCACTCTTCCAGAGTGCTGGGCTTGAGGCAGCCCCACTCTGCCCCATACCACAGCTCCTCCCCGCCACACCCCAGAAGTAAAGGGCCTTTCCTTTCCTTTCCTCTGGAGAAAGTTGCTCTGCTTCCTTGACCTGAGCTTTGCGGTAATTCAGGCCCATGGGGCACCTGTGCTGGAGGGTCCCCAGAGTTCCAATCTGACCCCCACCTTCCCGGCAAGGCTGCATGGTCTCTTGCCTGGACCCTACAACTCCTCCCCACCCCCAGCTGGTTTTCCACTGATGCCAGAGGGACCTCCTGAGCATGTGTCCCTGCCTGTGTCCCTCCCTCCCTGCGCCACCCTCCATGGCTCCCCATGGCCTACTGGGTATTGTCCAAGTGTCTCAGCTTCCCTTCACAGGTCTCATAGTATGGCTCTACTTCCTTCCTCTGGCCTTTGGTCTGGCTTTAACCCCACCAAGCCTCTTCACCACTCCCCAGGCACGGCTAGAACTCTGGTACGGTTCTGTCCCCACTGACCATGCCTCTCCCTCTGGTGAGGTGGCCCCTTCCATGCTCCTGTCCAGGCAGGCTCTGGAGTCAGTTTTCATACCCTGGCCCCAGCAGGCTCTGCAGGTATATTCAGCCAGGGAGGTCAGCCAGGTACTCCCTTCACACAGATGCCCCTGGAAAGAACTGTGTGCATCAGTTTGCCCTGTGATGAATTTTTTGAGTATTAAATACTTCTGGATGGAATTGTCACTTCGAGACCTTAAGCCTGAATGTAGGCACTTAATCCAGAATGTATTGCATTGTCTTGATTGTATACTCATTTCCTGTCTTTAGAGGAACGTTCCTCCTGCTGGGAGTAAATGATCACACTCCATGAGGAAATTCTTCTATTCAAGCAATTAACAAAGACACACAGGTGACTTCACCAGGGCCCCAGGTTTCCTGGGCCTCTGCCCCCTGGAATTCTGCCACCATTGCCAAGAATTCCAGAAACGGGTTCCAATTTCCCGTGGACATGAATGGCACTCTTGCACGATTCCATCCTGGGGCTCACAGGCCCCTGGAAATGGGACCTGGGAAGATGAGGAAACAGGAGCACTCCTGTATTCTTAAGAGGTGAGCTTCCTCTGTGCCCACAGGCTGCCAACGCCCGGGTGCGTCCACCTCTGTGGGAAGGCCTGCACCACTGTGTGGCCGTGTGACGAGCACACACGGTGTAAGCATGTAGGGAACAGGCTCATTCCTGATCTCCAGGCAGAAGGTTGGGAAAGGGAACCAACACAGCTGGCTGGTTCCTTTCAATGGCAGTTTGCGAAATAGAGTATTCTGATGAAATGAGAACAAAATAATCTGTTTGCTCAATTAAACACTATTCACATTTTCTGAGTGTCTGCTCTGTCCCAGGCCCTGAGATCTGTGAATATTCACTCCCAGTCATGCGCACGCAGAGCCCTGTGGTCGCCAGGTGTGGGGGTACAGAGGTGAGTGAGCATGTCCCTACGGGGAGTCGGGCACCACCCAACAGCTCTCCTGTGACGCCTTATGTGTGAATGTGTGAAGACATGGGCAGCATGCGGCAGGAGCACCGAGCAGGCAGACGCTGGAGGAAGGGCTGTTGGAGGTGGGCTTCGAAGGATGAGCAGAGTTCTCCGGGTGGAGAGGGAGACAGGAGCTCCAGGCAGCAGGTCCAGCATGAGCGAAGACACAGAAGGTGAATGGTCAGTTTATGGGCTGACAAGTGGGTGGGCTGAGATGCTGAATGACAGACGAGCCCAGAAAGGCCAGTGGTCTGGGCTGCCCGGTGAGGAGCTGGACTTGGGCCTGCGAGTCTGAGGAATCACCCTCGTGTTAGAGGCAGTGTGTATCCTGGTCAGGGCTGGTTTTGGAAAGCTTGTTCTGTGAGCAAAAACCTACATACACAGAGAAAGCTCTGGAACATAGCTGCCTTGATGATGGTCAGCAGAATAGTGTCCCCTAGAGATATCCACATCCTAATCCCCAGTGGTACCTTATATATGGAAAAGGAGACTTTGCACATGCGATTAAGGATATTGAGATGGGAAGATTATTCTGGATTATCTGGGTTGGCCCAAGATGTAATCACAGGTGTCCTTACAAGAGAGAGGCAGAGAGAGACGAGATACAGACGAGAAGGCAACGTGACCACGCAGCAACAGAGCAGAGACTGGCGTGATGCGGCCGTGAACCACAGACTGCGGCGGCCTCCAGGGGCTGGGGAGGCTGAGAGTGGATTCTTTCCTAGAGCCTCCAGAAGGAGCCAGCCCTGCTAACACCTTGATTTTAGCCCCAAAAGACTCAATTCAGATTTCTGGCCTCAAGAACTTCGAGAGAATAAACATGTGCTGTGCCAAGCCACCACGTCTGTGGCAGTGTGTCATAGAGGCCACAGGGAACTGACACAGACACCTCTTAAATGGCCACGCATGATCAGCCACAGAATATCCACTTTGAGAAGGGTTACACTGAAGTTGTCCATGATTGCTTTTGCTAAGTAGACTAAATAAGGGAAGGGAAGAAACCTCTTCTACCTAGACTATAGGCAAAGAACAGAAATCAATCATAAGTCCATGAAAGGCGATTTGCCAATTCTGATTAGAAATGTAAGAAGCTAAAAGTTCTGTTGAAAAAGAAAGGGGCTTTCGCAACAAGCTGTTAAGATCTTGGAATAAAGACTGGAATGTCCCTTGAGTGTTTTAGAGCTCTGGCTGCCACTAATCATTGCAGTATTCTTCAAAGCAACTTCTGGAAACCTCTCCTTTTATTTCAAAGTTTTCATACATTTATTCTCACCAACTGGCAATAAATCCGGGGTTCCCAGGACCCCTCCTCAGGCATGATAACTTGCTAGAATGGCCCACAGAACTCAGGAGAACATTCTACTTACATTGACCAGTTTATTATAAAGGATACAAATGAACAGCCAGATGAAACACATGGGGTGGGGTCTGGGAGGGTCCTGAGGCAGGAGCTTCTGTTCCTGTGGAGGTGGGTGAGGTGGGCCACCTTCCCAACACAAGGACACCTTCACCGAGCTGGAAGTTCTCAGAAGCTCGCCTGATCAAATCACTGACTCTTGGTGATCACACTCAATCCCCCGCCCCTCCCCGCCCCGGAAGTGGAGGGCAGTGCTAAAAGTTGCAGTCCTCCAGCCCAGGCTTGGTCTTCCTGCTTACCAGCCCTATCCCGAAACCATCTAGGGGCCCTGAGCCACCACGCATGCCATTAGCATACAAGAGGCGCTCTGGTCACTCTGGAAATTCCAAGTATCGTGGAAGCTCCGTATCAGGAAGCAGGGATGAGACCAGACATTCATTTTGTATTGTATCACACTCTCTCTCATTCAACACTCTGTCATTGGCTGAATTGTGTCCCTTCAGAGTCATACGTTGAAGTCCTAACCCCCAGTACCTCAAAAGGTGACTGTTTTTGGAGCTAGAGCCTTTAAAGAGGTGATTAACTTAAAATGAGGTCATTAGGGCGGGCCCTAATCCAATATGGCTGGTGTCACGAGGAGACTAGGACACAGACACACACAGAGGAAAGACCATGTGAGGACACAGAGAGAAGGCAGCATCTACAAGCCAAGGAGAGAGGCCTCAGAAGAAACCGACCCTGACAACACCTTGATCTTGGACTTCCAGCCTCCACAATTGTGAGAAAATAACCTTCTGTTGTTTATGCTGCCCTGACTGTGGTACTTTACTGCTGCAGCCCTGGCAAACTAATATGCCCTCCCAACACCCCCAGGAGGCAGGTGCTCTTATCATCTCCACTTTACAGACAGGGAGAGCAAGGCTTACAGAAGTTGTGTGTCCAAGGTCACAGACCCATGGCCAAGGCCACACTGTGGGTCAGTGGCTGGCCATGCTCTTTCCTGCTGGGCTCAGCAGCCTCCTGGGGCACCTCCTCATCAGGCACTCTCTGGCTCTGAGACTGTCTTCTCCAGGAAAGATGCGCAGCCACAAGTGGTCCTGCCAGGTCAGCCCCTCACAGGGCAGTGGAGTCAGGCGAAATGCCTGGACCCAGACCGGGATGTCAGGTTCCGCCTCTTGGAGGCCGTGTGAGTGGCAGGACTCCCACGTGTCTGAGCCTCATTCCTCGTCTGTAAAATGGTGAGGCTGGGTGAGACCAAAGGAGAGGAGGCAGCAGAGACTGCTGCACATTAGTCTAGAGCAGGTGTCCCCTCTGGGGGGCAGTTCCTGGGGCCTTCCCTGCTCTCTGTGGGACTCCAGCCTGGAGGCCTGGCCATGTACCTCATGGGAGAGGTTGGGGAGGAGGGGTTTCTGGTCACGGGACTGCTGAGGACAGGAAGGAGGGAGGGAACACTTGACCCTAACTGTGCCCTTCTCAAGGTGAGTGCCTCACCCACATCTTTACTCACAGCTGAGGAAACTGAGGCCTGAGGTGGTGGTGAGGGCCCGGTGTTGGAGCTTAACCAAAGTGGGATTCCAACCCAGGTTGATTTCAAAGCTCTGCACCTTCCAGAAGGGCAGCAATTCCCATCTGAGTCGTCTGTCTCGGCTCCCACGGTGCAGCGCTCGTAGGGCATCCCGGCACTGACCACGGCAGGCTGCTGCCAACCCCAAGTATCCCTGGGCCTCTGCCTTGAGGGAGGGAGCAGGCGCCAACCCAGAGCAGCTTGTAGACTCTGACCTGCACCAGAAGCAGACACTGTTCGCCCAGCGGGGCAAGCAATCATCTTTGCGTCTATTCCTGGCTCCTGGAGATTTGCCTCTCTCTGGGGAAATTACTTTTGGGTCACAGCGAAGTTTCTGTGACAGCTAATAAAGTAACCTTTCTGTGTCTGGAACCAGATCCTGGAGCCTGGGACCTTGGGGGACGTGTATTGTATTTTCTCTCCTCTCTTTTACTCACCAGATGGAGCGGAGGAAGTGAACGGGAGAGTGGGCTCACTCCCAGCTGAATGACCTCCCTGGCCAAAGCTCGCTCTTTGTCATTTGCAAGCATGGAACCCGGGGACCAGGAAGTGGTCCTCCTCTCCTTTGGTCTCACCCGGCCTCGCCATTTTACAGATGAGGAATGAGGCTCAGACACGTGGGAGTCCTGCCACTCACACGGCCTCCAAGTGGTGGAAACTGACGTCCCGGTCTGGGTCCAGGCATTTCGCCCGACTCCACTTCTCTGCTGGGGCCTGAAGTGATCTTCAACTGTAGGTGGGGCGATTCAGGAGTCCCAACGTGAACCCTCAACTCAGCAAACCTGAGCTGGGTGCCAGGCCCAGAGCTGGGTGCACAGAATGGCGGCCACCATGTCGGGGTTCCAGTTCTGGCTCTGCCATCTCACCTCCTGCAAGCTACTTCAGCTCCCTAAGACTCCGTTCACCTGGAAAACCAGATAACAACAGCACTCACATCACACAGGCTTCCTTAGCAGCTCCAGAGTTTCCAGTTAGGAAAAGCACAGGGGAGGGGGCGACCTGGGTTCAGGGCAGTGGGGCGGGGGCGGGAGGAAGCTGTTTCTGAAGCTGCAGTTGCATAGTGAGGCCCTGTTTCTACTTAGCTGGTGTGTTTTGGAGGTGGCCCTGGAGAAGGCACTCCCTTCCCCCGCAACTTCCTGGCCCTGCCACTGAGGGCTGAGTTGGATCCTGCGCAGAATCGTCTAGCTCGATGCTTGTCACGCAGTCAGCATGGAGTATGCTGACTGCCGTTATTTCATTGCTGTTACTGTTAATAATGGACCCTTGCCCAAGGGTTGGACGCTTGCCCAGGATGAGTTTGCAGAACACCAGGGGACAGCCACACAGCCAGTCGTTGTGAACAGCATCATAATGTGGCAGGCATTATGGAGTGCACAGGAAGCTTGCTTAATTTTGCCTGGGCATCCAGGGTGGACTTCTCGGAGCCAGTGACATCTTCACTGAGGCACACAGGATGCACCTGGGCTTGCCAGGCTGAGCTGGAGGGAAGGGAGAGTGAGCGAGGAGCATCCAGTGAAGGTGCACGTAGCAGGCACCAGCCAGAGACTGTGGAAGACTTGGGTGGGTGAGGCAGCCAACAGCCCCGAGAGCCATCCTGGGTGGGGATTCTATGTCCCAAACCCAGGTGTTTAGCTATGTTGACAGTGGGGAGAAAGAGGCAGAGGCAGGGAGACCAGTTGGGAGGCTGCCCCACCCCAGGCCGGTGGGAGAGGGTGAGACCCTCAGGACTATGTGAGACTGCATGGAAGGTCGAGGTGGCTGGAAGGGAAGGGCAGGAGGACCAGGTGCTGAGAGCTGGTGGGGGTGGGGACTGAGTTTCAGAGAGAGAATGCACAGAACAGCAACTATGGTACAAACCACCTGGAAACACTCTGCTTGCTTTTTCCAAAATGTACCCTAGTCAAGGACACGCTAGGGCTGACTCAGAACAAAAGCACCAGAACAGTGGACAAGCTGCTGCTTCTCTTACGGTGTCACTGTACAGCCTCTGGTGACCAGCTAAGCCCTCCTTACTGAGCAAAGAGGGTGGGAACCCAAAGATGAACACCGCTGATTACCCAACCACCTGTCTAGGTCACAGAACTAAATGCTAACATTTATTGGGTACTTAAAAAACTGTGTGAAGAAACTGCCAAGCTCCTGGCAGGCTTCATTCATCTAATCCTGGTAAAAACCCTGAGGGATGTTACCCCCATTTTGCAAAAGAGACTGAGGGTCAGAGAGGTTATGCCTCCCTGTTAAAGTTGCACAGTGGTAGAGGGTGGAGCCAGCGTCCGCGCAGTTGACGGAATACTTTCAGAGCCTCATCTCCTTGTGACTTCCTTGTTTTCTGGCAATCTTCCTCCCTAAAATCTTCCTCCCCAGGCTGTGTAGCATGGGGATTTGAACCTGGGACCATCTATCTCCAAGTCCAGTATTCCTACTACCCTGTGCTCCGCCTCAGTAGAGTATAATCTCGACCTTTCATCTAATTCCTGGTGGAAGGTGGGGGTGGTGCCTGATTGCGATCAACTTCTGGCTCTTTACGACCTACCTGGGACGCGACACAGCCTGGGCAGAGGGTGCGGGGGACGAACTGAGCACAGCGCCCAGGGAGCAGGAGGCCACGGGGATCTGGCCCACTTCTGTGGCATCTTCAGGCACAGCATGAGCCTCATGCTCCACAGTTCCCAGTGGAGAACAGATGTGGGGGCCGGGGGCACGGCATGTGACTTGCCCAAGGGTCAACCCAGCCTCTGAACATATGGTCTTGGTCCCGCTGTGTTCTCAGAGCCCAGGCCCTGGGGGTACCCACCTGGATCCTCACAGCCGCGGCCCCTCCCCATCTCTTGTCTGGCCCCTCTGTGGCCAGCCCTACATCTCCATTAGCCCAGTGCCAGCTCCTTCCCGATTTTCACCTGCCAAGATGCAGAAGTCAAGAAGCTGACCCAGTCCTGGGGTGCTTGGGGTTGCTTGGGGGATTGGACCTAGGGCTCCAACCAACAAGGGGCCCTAGGAAGGCGTGGGATGGTGGGGTCAGTCTCAGCTGAGCTGAGCTGCTCATGCCTGGCCTGAGTGCCCACTACAAGCTCAGAGGTCCCTGACTGCTACAGTGAATAAGCTTGAGGTTTAAGCAGGGCTGCTCGAAAAATCTGAGCCAACCTGTCTTAATCCCCTGGAGGAGGACGTGGGGCCAGAGACATTCAGAGGCTCCTCTATGGTACCTGTCCCCTCCCTGAGACCCTCTGCTGTGTCTAAACCAGATAATTAAAGGATTAAGTTCGAAGAACACAGACGGTATCCAGAGAACTTAAGATGCCAGGGCCTTGGTAAAACAGCCCGACCTGACTTTAAAAATGAAGTGTAACGCACAGCTCGGGCCCTCTCCTTCAAGTTACTGCTCTAGGAGTTAAAAGATACCTGGGTTTCATGGGCAGGAATGCACAAATGCCAAACACCTGGAGGAGAAAAAGTGTACGAGGCATCATTTTGTTTAATTTACTATCTGAAAATATTTGGGCAAGAAAAGTATGCATAAATGAGCTTTCCAGTGCGACCTGGTGTCCTGGTGAAACAAAACGCTTCACCTGCAGGTGGGCAGTTCGTCCCATGTATCTGATCTGTGTTCACGCACACGCATGCGACGGAGACCACAGAAAAGGCAACGCACAACTAATACACTGGTTCCTCACCCACAAATATCTTTAAATTCCTCTGTATCTGTATTCATAAATATTTTATGTAAACCAGATGGATTTATAGAACATGTGCAGCGGAATCTGGTTCTATTTTTTAACAACACATACTGTAAAATGCTTCAGAAAAATGATCTGTGTATTTGAAAGGAAAAAAAAAAAAACGTTCTGGGTCTAATTCTGAAACAGCGAGCAAATCAACAATGCTCTCTCAGGAAATGCCAGCAGTGGAAGCGCCTGCCCAGAACTGGCTCCTGGCTCCCCGTGTCACATTATAATCACCTTGGGAGATTTCACAACTTCTCATGGTCAAAATTTGGTCACAATTACACCAAAAGCTCTGGTGAGAATCAGCACATCAGCAGTTTGTAAAACTCCTCAGGTGTTCCCAGTGTGCACCTGAGCCTGGGGACTTGGCGCGGTGGTCCTCTGCCCAGGTGCACGTTGGACTCACCTGGGGGCTTGACCTCTCCATGTCCGGGCTGCGCCCAGACATGGGTCAATCACGTCAGGACCCAGACAGCAGTAGATCGTAAAGTTTTCCAGGTGATTCAAATATGCCGCTGGGGCCGGGAACCACTTCTCTTAAAGGACGTGGACACACTCCTCAGGGATGTGACTGCCGGGCCAACCGTGCTTGCTGGGACTTAGGATGGGCCAGGCAATCTCATCTCATTCCAGATGTAAGTCTTGTCCCAAGTCGGCCACATCTTTGCTCTCTCTGCACTTGCGCATTGTGCGTCAGACACACTCCGGATTCCAGCGCCACCTCTGCCTACCCATGGCCGGAGCGATAGCCCAGGCCTGGGCCTTCCCCTCCTGCCTCTGCCTCTCCGTTCCCTCTCACTTCACCACCACCCTGCAACTGGGGGAATCTTCTGGAAAGCAAATCTCATCACATCTATGTTCAAACCCTCCAGCAGACGTGGAGACACCGGACCCCTCACAAACTGCTGGGAGGAACGTGAAATGGCGCAGCTGCTTCGGGAGTCAGTTTGGTAGTTCTTAGAGTCAAACGTACGTTGATCATACAGTGCAGCAATTCCTAGGATCTCCCTGGGAGAAACGGAAACATATGCCCACACAAAGACTCATATGCAAATGCTCTCAGAAGCGTTATTCATGAGAGCCCCAAACTGGAAACAACCCAAATGTCCCCCAGCTGGGGAGTGGATGAACTGTGGGGCGGCCAGTGAATGGAAGATCACTACATGGTCCAACACGGAGGAGCCTCAGGAACACGGTGCTGCCTGAGAGAAGCCAGACAAAAGTCTGGACGGTAGGAGTCCATGTGTGTACAATTTCTATAAGAGACAAATCTACAGAGACAGAAAGCAGATCAGCGGTTGCCTAGGGCCGGCGGGTAGGAATGGGGATCGATGGAAGGAGGCACAAGGGAACTTTCTGGAGTGGTGGAAATGTTCTAAAACTGGAGTGTGGCTGCACAACTATATAAATTTACTAAAAATCATGGGCCTGTATACTTACAATGGGCGAATGTTATGGTATATAAATAGTTCATATAAGGCTGTTATAAAAAATAAACTTCCCGTAGCTCATGCAGGAGTGTGCGCAAGTGTCTTGCCCAGAGCCTGATGCTCTCCACCACGTGCTGATCTGTCTTTCCGGGACCACCTCCCCAGTACCAAGCCCCACGGAACTCTCCCCCTTCCCCATGCTCAGACGTGGCCCCTCTCTCTGAATTCACCTCGTTCCCACCACCAGCGACCACTGCTGACGCCACATCCTTCAACGCCCCCAGCAAATGCTGCTTCCTCTGGAAGTCCGCCCTGCCCTGTCACAAGGCCATTGTTTGCTTGCGCGTCAGTCTCTCCTGACAGAGCAGCAGGCAGTGCTCTTAACACTCAGGTTAGCGGGCTGTGAAATCAACTTCGAGTGCTACAACCAGTATTTTAAAAAATGAAATAGACTAGAAAAGAGAATATATTGTACACAGTAAGTACACTGTTTCATGAAACCATTTTCACCTTTCCGTGTGCATATATTTGCATGTATACTGGGTTGCGTATTTCTTACTATGGCTTGAGGTTTAAAAAGTCTGAAAAAGACTGCAGTAGACAGGGCACCCTTGAGGGCAGTGGCTGTGCTGCCTCCCTCTGTGCCCCGTGCCCAGCCCTGGGCTAAGACCCAGAAGTCATCCAGTAGGGCATCTGCTCAGCGAGAGTGGTTTCGCACGCATTTGGAACTCTTCCTGCAACTCGATTATAAGTCTGTGTCTTATATTTTTTCCTCTCCCACAACATGCACAGGGTTTTAAGAAGTTTGCTGGCTGACAGATCACACTCTCCTACAGTTAGACTGGCAGCAAACCCCAGCAAGAAGTTCAAATGATTGCTATAAACCTTAGTTATAAAACTACTATAAGTATACAAATGCATTTTTTAGAGTTAAAATATATAACATAAAATCATAATATAATGATAATAATTCAAATCTAAAACTCCAGATGGGCCTGGCTACTTAATTTGCGGGGGTTCAGTGCAAAATGAAAATGCAGGACTCTGTTCACAAACTATTAAGACTTTTAAGATAGTAGCTGCAAAGTGCGAAACCAAATTTAGGGCCCTCAGATCAGGGCACATGGAGTTGGCCCTGACCCGAAACTACAAAGACAGAGGTCTGAATTGCGGAAGGAGGGGTTTAAAAGGGCCACGTCACTGGGTCTTAATGGGTGGGATATAGAAGATCCCATTTTATTTTGATGTTTGGGGAAACAGATTCAAAAATGCTTTTGAGACAAATACAATAGCCAAAGAATCTCTAACTGATGCCTTGGGGTTGGCAGAGCCAGCATTCGGCTCTACCATAAACCCCGTTTGCTTGTCTTTGGTTTAACACGCTGCACCATTTGTTCAGATCATGAAGCCCACGAACCCCAACCTGATAGCAGTGACGGAGGAAACTTAAGGAGTATCTGACAGGGGCCCAAATCACCAATAACAGAGGGACTCACAAAAGAAACTGCTGCTTCACAGCCTGCGCCTGACTAGACAGAGGGTCCATCAGCTCATGCCTCAGTTTCCCTGCCCTGAAGCCCCATCCGTTTGCCCAGGGCCTTGACTTTCAACCTGAGCCTGCCCACTGGCCTGGCCCTCTGGGCCTCAGCTGAGTCACAACACATGCCAAGGCCTGCGGCCTAGCCAGTCCTCCCAGCCTGGCCCTCCTTCCTCCTCTCCCTCTTGGCCGAGATCCCCAGAAGGATGAGAAGAGAGTCTAAACTCGGTCTCTCTCTCTGTCTTATGCAAGCTGGGATGGGGGGCTGGTGGTCTGGAAGAGGGAAAGGCATGTCTCACGCACAAAAATATAATGCAAGGTTCTATTTGCTGGTGATTTCACGAGGAAAACTGCCTGTGACTTGTTTGAACAGTTTGCAAATTGGGATGGGAACATTTTTTTTAAGGATCACCCTTCCCTCCACATGACTTAAAATGTCATTTAAATTATGTTGAGCTTCTTTGAGAAACTTTTTACTCCTAAGCATATCAGAAGTAATTTCCCAGAGTGAAGCCTTCATGAATCTCAGACGATGGGCCTGAGCTTCCCCGTCACCAAGAGCTGGGTCTGCAGTTCGGGGGCACCGCTTGCTTCTTGCTGACTCGGCATCACTGGGCCCCACAGAACCTTACAGGTCTTTTGGTCCTGTGCTGACTAAACGTTGTTGTAAAGCAGCAGCAGCCACTCTTTAAATAGAAGGCTCCTTGCAGAGGCCTGGTCTATAAATAACCAGAGTGGACAGGATCTGGCTGTAGGCTGGACTCGCTGTGCCCCTGGCCACCCCTGCTGGGGAAGAGCCTCACAAGTCTGCAGAGCCCAGTTTGAGAACCCCTGGTCTCTTCTGCCCCACCCCCATCCCTATTTCACAAGGAGGGGAGAAGGAGCCGCCATAGGGTGGCCTCCCACAGTCTCGCGGAACCTTCCCCGGTCTCCAGCCCACGATGATTCCAGCACCCCAGGCTTCCTCTCTGTTTCCTTTTAGTTGCAGGGAATTTAAGGGCCCTGAAAGATGTGAAGCAGCTTGTGCATCTGTGTGGTCCCGGCCGAGCCTCGTCCGTCCCACTGCACTTGCTTGGGCCTGTGTGGCCTGCAGCCCTCAGTGGAGGATGCACCTGCACATCCGCACCCCAACCCACCTACGGCGTTTCCCTGAAACCCATTAACTCGCAGAAGCAGTGCCCATGTGAAAACACTTATATGTACCATTTTGGTTCAAAGCAGCAAACTAACCCCACATTCACAGTGAGTTGAAACTTGAGAGCCTTTTGAGTACTCTACCAGACCAGATCCAAACTGCCCCTGCTTTGGAAGGTGATCCGAGACCAGACACACTGCAGCCAAATGCCCCTGGCCACCTGCCTCCTCTCTGTTCAGATTCTGGCCAGAATTTCCAAAATATAAATACAAAAAAATTCTTCTTCATTTTTTTTCGGTGTACACAGTTCTAGGAGTTTTAAAACTTGCATAGGTTCTTGGAACTGACACACTTACAGAGTAAAGGACAATTCCCGTGCCCCATTCTCTCCTGCCACCCCTTTGCAATCAGATCATCTCCTTATCCCGCATTCCCGGTGACCACTTCTCTGCCCTCCTTCGCTGTGGTTTTGCCTTTTTCATAATGTTATACAAATGAAATTATACAGAGTGTAACCTTGGGAATCTAGCTTCTTTCCCTTAGCATAATACATTTAAGATTCATCCAAGCTGCTGCGTTGCTAAGCAGTATTCCATAATATGGATGTACAACTGTTGTTTATTCATTCACCCATTGAGGGACATTTGGCGTTTGTCCAGTTTTTGGTGATTTTGAATAATGCTACTACGAACATTCTTGTACAGGTTTTTATGTGAACATGTTTTCATTTCACTGGGATAAATGCCCAGAGTAGGATCTCTGGGTGCTAAGAGTGTGTTACTTTTCTAAGAAACTGCCAAACTGTTTCCAGAATAGTTGTACCATCTTGCACTCTCACTAGCAATGCATGAGAGTTCCAATTGCTCACAGCCTCGCTCATGTTTGGCATTGCTTTTTTTTTTTTTTTTTTTTTAGCCTTTCTAATAGGTGTAGTAGTATCACACTGTGGTTTTAATGCTCATTTTTCTAATGACTAATGATGTTGAGCATCTTTTCATTATTTGACATCCATACAACTTCTTCAGTGAACTGATTTTGCCCATTTTTTAATTGGGTTGTTTGCTTTCTCATTGTTGAATTCTGAGAGTTTTTTACATATTCTGGATACAAGTAGTTTGTTGGATATGTAATTTGTAAATATTTTCTGCCAGTGTACGGCTTGTCTCCTCATTCTATTTAGAACAAATTTTGTTTTAAATCTAACTTACCAAATTTTTTTAATGGATCTGCTTTTGGTTGTCGTATGTAAGAACCCTTTGCTTAACCCAAGATCATGAAAAGTTTCTCTTATGGGTTCTTCCAAGAGTTTTGTAGTTTTACATTTATCATTTATATCTCGGGTCCATTTTGAGTTAATATTTGAATATAGTGTGAGGTTTTTTAGGTTGTTGTTCTTTTTTTTTTTTTGCATGTGAATGTCTGTCCCAGCGCCATTTGTTGAAACCACTGTCCTTTGTCCATTGAATTACTTTTGCCTGTCAAAAATCAGTTGACACTATTTTCATGGGTCCATCTCTTAGCTCTCTATTCTGTGCCCGTAATGTATGTGACTATGCTTTGTCACACACAACATGCTGCCTGCATTAGTGTATGTAGCACTGAGTCCTCCCAATTTTGCTCTTCTTTTTGAAATTATTGTTTTTGCTCTTCTGGTTTCTTTGTTTTTCCATATAAATTTTAGAATAAGCTTATTGATATCTACAAAGAATATTGCTTGAGTTTGACTGGGATTGCATTAAATCTATAGACTGATTTGGGAAGAACTGACATCTTAACTGTATTGAATCTTCCAGTCTAAGAACCAGGTATGTCTCTCCATTTATTTATATTTTTAAAATTTCTTTCAGCATCATTTTGTAGTTTTCAGCATATAGATCCTGCATATATTTTGTTATATTTAAGCCCAAATATCTCATTTAGGAGAGAGTATTGTAAATGAGAATGTTTATTAAATTTCAGTTTCCCATTGTTCATTATATAAAAATATGATTGATTTTTTTCTTCTGTTGACCTTGCTAAATGCATTTATTGGTTCTGAGAGCTTCTTTCTCTTACAGATTCCTTTGGATTTTCTATGTAGACAATCATGCTACCTATGAAGATGGATAGTTTTATCTCTTCGTTTGCAATTCAGGTGCCTTTAACTTCTTTTCCTGCTTTATTGCATTCGATGGACTTCCAGTACAATATTCAGTAGGAATGTTCCCCCATGTTACAGGGGGGCAATTACAAGGAGAAAGAGTATGATGTCAAGTATGATATTAGCTATGGGATTTTTGTAGATGCTCTTTATCAGTCATACCCCCCCAATCCCTAACCTCTGGAGACCATGGATCCTTCAATATCCACCATATAAATGAATCAGACCTTTTGAGACTGGTTTCAGGTTAAGGGAGTCCCCTTATATTTACAGTTTTGTGAGAGGTTTTTTTTTTTTTTTTTTTTTTTTTTTTTTTTTTTTTTTTTTTACCATGAATGAATGTTGAATTTTTTCAAATGCTGTTTCTGCATCTAATGATAGGATTGTGTAGTTTTTCTTAGTTGTTAATGCTGTTGGATTCCATTGATTGACTTAAGAATGTCAAACCAGCCTCGAATGGCCAGAAAGTTCTAAGCATGGCATTGACTACACACCACCATGTATTAATGCTATTTAAATATGTATTCCCCATGAGGGTAAGGACTCTGTTCTAGTCAGTTTGCTTGGCTCACCCCACACGCTCTCTATGGCCACTGAGTGCCAGACACCACCCATGGCAACCTCATGTCATTCCATTTAATCTGCACGACAGCACTAGGAGGTAGATATTATTATACGCACTTTACAGTTGAGAAAGTTTGAGACCAGAGAAGTTAAGAGGCTTATTCTTACTCCTATCCAACTTCACATTCAGTCTTCTTTGTTGTAATAGCTGCCTCAAACCCTTCCTCTAACCATTAGCACACAACAGGCAGCTAACACTGACACGTCAAGCAAACGATTCTGCCTCTGTGCACACAGCACTTGTAAGGCCCCTCTCGTTGGCTTTAGCATAGTAGAGCCTTTATTTACCTTGTCCAAGAAGTTTATTACCACACCAATTCCACTCCAGTGTCAGGACAACAACATGGAGGCAGCAAATTTTTACCTGCTTGGATTTTAATGAAAAGAGCAACTCCACAGAAAGGCTTCATCATTTACCTCTATTCTTTGGCTCATAGGTGGTTCTCAAGAAAAACAATATAAAGCTGGAGAGGGCTAGGCAAATTGCAGGATGAACAAGTCCATTAGGCATGAAACTCCCAAGGCCAGAAAGCGGTAAGTCTGGGAGTCCCTAGGGACAAATCATTATAGACTAGCTGTGTTTCATTTCTCAGCAGCAAGGTGAATTTCACAGGCATGGTATAACTAGAATGTCCTCATGTCTCACATCTAGAGTGATATTTAATAAATAGGCAGGTGAAAAAGTCTGTCATGATCGCCTTGTATATGGACACACAGGTGGACTCCAAACAAGCTGACTGCTGTGTTCGTGGTGGCAGCCCCAGCCCCACATCTACCCAACAGCTGTGTCTCCTTCCTACCTTCTTCCTCACTAACAGAGCTCGGTTTGGTCAGGGAGGGCATGGAGATGCCTCAATTTCATGACAGGTAGGTCCCTACCTGACTCCTGGACCCAGGGTTGAGTCATGGTTGGTTCCTTCTCCTTGGCAGGGCAGGTGACTAGTTCGGGTTAGTAAGATAGAAGACGTCTGCCGGGGAGGGCTAGCTTCTTGAGAAAGAGGACAAAGTTCTGTCAGAAGAAGGCTTTTGACCTTCCTCCTTCCAGGTACAAAGGCATAATGCGTGGAGATGGAGTAGCCACCTTGGGACTGTGGAAATACAAGTATGAGACCAAAAGCCAACACACAAGGATGGCGCAGAAGAAAGAAAGAGCCTGGGACGCTGACAGTGTTGTCAGGTGACTGAGGTGACTCTAATAAGGGCCTACCTCCAGAACTCTGGTCATGTGAGAAAAATAAACCTCTGCTTGTTTAAGGCATGATGAGTCAGGTTTTCTGTTACTTGCAGCCAAAGCATTCCACTCCACTTACAGAACCAGCTCTACCACCCTTGTCTGCCCCCTGAGACCCAACGCCCGCCAGCGTGTGTCTACACGGGCCACCAGGAGTTCTGGGCGCAGGCCCATGGCCCCCACACTGCGCTCGAAGGCACCAGCATCAGCCAAGTGGTACTTGTCTTGTTCCTGGTCTCGGGGAGAAAGACCTTTCATCAATCCGTAGGATGTGAGCTGTGGGTTTTCCACAGGTGCCCTTTATCATGTTAAGAAAGTTCCCTTTTATTTCTAGCTTATCGAGTGTTTTTACCATAAAAGGGTATCGGATTTTGTTGAATGCTTTTTCTGTCTCGATTGAGATGATCATGTGGGGTTTTTCCCCCTTCATTCTATTAATGTGGGGTATTACATGGATTTATTTTTGTTTGTTGAACTACCCTTTCATTCCCGAGATAAATTCCACTTGGTCGTGATGCATAATCCTTGTAATACCCTGCTGGATTTGGGTTGCTTGTATTTTGTAGAGGATTTTTGCATCTATATTCATATAGGTTATTTGTCTGTAATTTTCTTTATATTTTGTAGAGGACTTTTGCATCTATATTCATATGGGCTATTTGTCTGTAATTTTATTTTCTTCTAATGCCTTTTTTGGCTTGGGTATCAGGGTAATGCTAGTCTCATAGAATGAGGTAAGAGTTCCCTCCTCTTCTATATTTCCGATAAGTCTGAGAAGAATTAGTGTTATACAACGATTTTCTAAAAACACAATCAGAGCCCCATGCTCCCAGGCTGGAAACCTGTCCTGACTTCTTATCAGGATTCTTTCCATTATCAGCTAGGCCCTGAATGTGCCAGCTCTTCATGCTGGCTCTGCTCCAGCCACGCTTGCCCACACCAGTGATCTGCAACATTTTCCACGTCGGCTGTTCTCAGCCAGAGGCAAACCTGAAACCCATTTACTGCACACTGCCTGGTTAGCTCTCCTCTGACCTACCAAGCCCTCTTTATTGCCCCAGGGCCTTTGTGCAAGCCCCTCCCTCTGCCTGGAGATCTCTTTTTGCATTATTTCATCTAGCTAAGTGTGAGTCATCCCTTGGGGAGCCTTGCCTAAACCACCAACCCACATATAGTAGTTTAGGTTCCCTCTGGGAACTTCCCCTTTATAGCAGTGATCTCTATTGTAACTAATTATATTATTTAAAAAGATTTCTTTTTAGGAATGGGGTCTACCATGTTGCCCAGGCTGGTCTCAAACTCCTGCCCTCAAGTGATCCTCCTACCTCAGCCTCTCAAAGTGCTGGGATTACAGGTGAGAACTACTGTGCCTGGCCATGACTAATTATTGATAAGGAGCACTGGCTGACTGGTGCTGGGGTCTCTGGGAATACTGTGACTAATTACTGATAATGATTTTAGGCTTACGCCTATCTTCCCCATCAACTTTCAATACTCTGATGGCAGGTGCTGTGCTGGTCTTGTTCATCACTATATAAACTTGTTGCCTGGCCAAATGTCCTTCACATGGTAGCACTTGATAAATATTAATCCAAAGCATGAAGGATAACAATAGCTTAGTAAATGGAATTGGGAAGTTTTCTATACTTTTTGAGGTGCGAAAAAGCTTAATTAGAAATTGTTCCTTAAATGGCTCAAACAACATGTTTAAAACACCAACTAAACCCAAAGCTAATCAAATTTAGTAATTTATATTTTTCCTTAAAACTATTTTTTGAAGCTGGATGCAGTGGCAAGCACTGTAGTCCCAGCTACTTAGGAGACTGAGGCAGGAGGATTGCTTGAGCCCAGGAGTTCAAGACCAGCCTGGGCAACATAGTGAGATCCTGTCCCTGTCTCAAAAAAAATTTTTTTTAGTTGTATGTAATATTCTCTTTACAATGTTTTCCAGTCTCCTGTATCTCTAATACCTACTGATAAATATTGTTCTTCTGCTCTATGTATTCTTGATTAGGCATGCCAAAAATACATGTTTATTTCCTTGAAATTGCAGCTTTTATCTTCTTTTGTATCCAAAAGTTTTTAAAAATAGGGATCCTATATTTTAATTTCTAACCATTTTCTTTTACATTTAAACTTTTTTTTTTCCTTTTCTTTCTTTCTTTTTTTTTTTTTTTCATGAGACAGAGTCTTGCTCTATTGCCCAGGCTGGAATGCAGTGGTCTCATCACAGCTCACTGCAAACTTGAACTCCTGGGCTCAAGTGATTCTCCTGCCTTGGCCTCCCAGAGTGTTAGGATTACAGGTGTGGGCCACCGCGCGCAGCCACATTTAAACTTTTATTAGTTATCTCATTGTATAGCTTAATGGTCAGATAATGGGACCTATGTAATTTCTGATTTTGGAAATATGTTGTGACCTAACATATGGCCACTTATAATAACATATTATAGTAACATATAAAGAAAATGTCAATAAATTCCCCCCCAAATATCTAGGTAGTTCTCTTCATTAATCTTACTAGGTCCTCAGTGAGACCTTTTGATCATAAGACTCAGGGTACTCTGTTGATTATTTCTTTCATGGTTGTTTTCCTCTGTTCTCTCTTCCTAAAATTTCTGCTTTGAATATGTGTATCTGTATATTAGATTTTTCCTGTATGTCTCTTACTTCCAAAATGAGAGGTAAATTTCCCAATATATGTCTTTTTAAACATTATAATAAATTCTCAGTGCAGGGGGTGTTCTTACATAGAAGAGTCTTAAAATTTACAAAGATTTAGTTTATAAACACGGTCACACAATATTATTTAAGAAAGCAAAAAACTGAAAATAATCTAAATTTCCAAAAATGGGGAATTTTTTGAAATGAATTTTTAATATTCTAAGAAGAGTCCACGTGTCATAAAATTGTTATGTGAAAAAATAGAATTGAGAAAAAGAAAATAAAGAATGAAAGGAAAAGAAAGTATGGTATGGTTTGGATATAGTTTGTTTGACCCCCAAGTCTTGTGCTGAAATTCCATCCCCAATGTCAGAGGCGGGGCCTGGCAGGAAGCGTATGCATGGTTGGGGCTGTCCCTTAGGAACTGCTCTGTGCCATTCTTGCTGGACTGAGTGAGTTCTCACTTAGCTCCCAACTGGTTATCGAAAAGAGCCTGGCATTCCTCATTTCTCTTTTGCTCCCACTCTCATGTGGCAAGACAGCAGAAGCAAGAGAGAACTCCAGCTCCCTTTGCCTTCCGCCATGAGTGGAAGCTCCCTGAAGCGCTCAACGGAAGCAGATGCTGGTTTCATGCTTCTGTAGCCTGCAGAACTGTGAGCCAAATAAACCTCTTTTCTTTATAAATTACCCAGCCTCAGCTATTCCTTTACAGCAGCACAAATAGACTAAGACAAATTACATATACATATTTAAAAAAATTCAGATAGGATACAGACCATAATACCACCAGTATTTGTTGTGCACTAAGGGCAAGATTATAGTTGATTGTAATTTTCTTTTGGCTTCTCTAAATTTTATACAAGGAATGTGTAGTACTTTTCCCAATAAGTATAAAAAAATTTTTTCTACGTATATTTTCACCTTTTCAAAACAGGAAAAAATTTAGAAAACTCATGATATCCACTGCTGCCATAGGTACTATGAAACTGGTATTCTAAACACTGCTCACGGTATTACAAAATGGCATAAAACATCTGAACACCAATTTTGCAAAATCAAAGGCTACAAGACTTCATTTTATTTGACCTTGTGAATCTATCCCAAAGAAATAGTTCAAAATACTGAAAAAATCATGCATATGAAAATATTTATTGCAATGTTGTTTATAAAGGTGAAAAAGTAGATGCTAACCATAGTATAATAGAAAAGTGGTTAAATAGTACACATCTACTGAATGACTAGAGAGCATTTTTAGGAAAAGGCTTATTAACATGTTGAGAGAAAACAGGAAAAATGGTTGTTTATGAACTACAATTATGAGAATAATTATGCTCATGATTCAAAAATACTATTATAGAAGGAAATGCATAAAAATTAATGATGGCTATTAGGATATAAAATTATACATGACTATTTCTTCCTTATTTCTGTTCTCCAAATGTAGTTATATTACCTTTATTCTTTTAAAAAATTATACAGTCCAGGCTGGGCGTGGTAGCTCACGCCTGTAATCCTAGCACTCTGGGAGGCCGAGGAGGGTGGATTGTTTGAGCTCAGGAGTTCAAGACCAGCCTGAGCAAGAGCGAGACCCCGCCTCTACTAAAAAAAAATATAAAGAAATTATCTGGACAACCAAAACTATATAGAAAAAATTATCCGGGCATGGTGGCACATGCCTGTAGTCCCAGCTACTCGGGAGGCTGAGGCAGTAGGATTGCTTGAGCCCAGGAGTTTGAGGTTGCTGTGAGCTAGGCTAATGCCACGGCACTCACTCTAGCCAGGGCAACAGAGTGAGACTCTGTCTCAAAAAAAAAAAAAAAAAAAAAAAAAATTATACAGTCCTGTGCCACATAACAATATTTTGGTCAACGATGAACCGCATATGTAACAGTGGTCCCATTAAGATTAAAATACCATACTTTTACTGTACCTTGTCTATGTTTAGATGCACAAATACTTACCAGTGTGTTACAACTGCCTACAGTACTGAGCGCAGTCACATGTTGTATAGGTCTGCAGCCTACAAGCAAGAGGGACCATTTCGCCTAGATTCGTAGTAGGCTGTGCCATCTAGCTTTCATAAGTGTACTCTATGATGTTCACACAAGGACATAATTGCCTAACAACACATTTCTCAGAATGCATCTCTGTCATTAAGTGATGCATGACTCTATATGAAAGAGAAAAAGAAGAAAAGGTGAATTAGGTGGGAAGATGGAGAATATATTGGAAGGGGGAGAATATGAAGGGTCTGAAGTGAGGCAGGGAGATCAGTGACTGGCTCAGCAGGGACCCTTGGAATGGGGGTGGCGGGCTGGCAGGGTTGGAGGGACTTACTCCAGTTTCTACTTGGGCCAATGAGCTGATGGTGGTGCCTTAACCTGGAGCGTGGACACAGCCTGCATGGCATGGCGAGAAGAAGCCATCTGCTGCGGTTTGAATGTTGGTGTTCCCTCCAAATTCATTGTTGGAACCTAACCCCCAGTGCCATAGTAGTAAGAGGTGAGGCCTTTAGGAGGTGGTTAGGTGGTGAGGGCTCTGCCCTCGTGAATGGGATTTGTGCCTGTCTTAGTTGATTTTGTTGTGCCATGGCAGAATCCCCGAGATTGGGTAATTTATAATGAACAGAAACTTATCAGGCTCATAGTTCTGGAGGCTGGGGAGTGCACGATCCAGGGGCCAGCATCTGGCTAGGGCTTTCATGCAGTGTCACAACCTGGGGGAAGGCGTCACATGGCCAGAGAGAGCAAGAAGGGGCTGGATTCGTCCTTTTACAATGACCCCACTCCCTCGATAATGGCATTAATTCATGCATGAGGGCAGTGCCCGTGACCCAAATACCTCCCATTAGGCTGCTCTTTCCCCTTCCGTCACGTGAGGACGCAGAGAAGGCGCCATCCATGAGGAACAGTCCTTACCAGATGCCGAATCTGCAGGCACCTTGATATTGGACTTTCCAGCCTCCAGAGCTGTGGGAAGTAAATGTCTGTGAGTTATAAATTACCCAGTCTAAGGTGTTTTTGTTATGGCAGCCCCAATGGACTGAGACACTGTCTGAGGAATTGTCAGGCTCTCACAGGCCGCCCTGCCTGCCCTGCGTCCAGCACTGGTTTCCCACATGTCTGCCACTGGAGGTGGTCATGGAAGGAGGCCCAGGCCAGCCTGAGGCCTGTGATTCTCTGATGGGACTGGCTGCTGCCTTCTGGCCGAGACTCCGATAAGAGGGGCTGGCTCAGAGCCACTACAGGCCCAACAGCGACAACACTGTCTTTCAGTCTTAGTGAATAAAGCTATTTTACATGCTTGGATGCAAAAAGCACTCCTCCCCACCCCCCTGAAATGAAGGCATTAAATATAATGCTCATTAAAGTCAACTCAGACAGGATAATTAAAGGCAGAACTGTCCCGGCCTAAATGCAGCTTTCAAACTCCAAAGATGCCACCCCTCCCCCACTCCACCTCTTTTTACTTACTATTCTTCCTAATTAGAGAAGTGGCCCCAGAGACAGCAGAGCTTTTGTTGTCTGGTCTTCATAATTTTCTGAGGAGATTATACATAAAGCACCCTTTTGCACAGCTCCAGTGACAAAATCATTGGCACACGGTCAGGTTCAGTGCTGTTAAGTGTGTGATGTGAACTGAACTTTGTTGATTGTGTCCAATGACACTTTCACCCACATTGGTCTAGTAGTCATCAGCCCACGTTTATGGGCACCTGCTGTGTCCCTGGCACAGAAGAACACGGCCTGACCTCCATGAACAGTGTCTGCCACACCTCAGCAAATATCAGATACCTGATTCCAGGCTGTACCTTGTCACCGTAAGATCCACTTAGCTTGAAAGGGCAGCTTTCCAAAGCCATCCCCGAGAGCGAACGAGGCTGATGTGGATGTGGGAATTACACACCCTCGCAGCCCCCAGTGAAATAAGACAGAACACCAGGCCTTGGGCCTCCCGGCTCCAGCAAGCCCCCCACCCCTGCACATTGAGATGGCTCACAGCAGGCCGGCTGTGTGGCCACCTGGGGCATGTGGGAAGTGTCCCTTTCATGTACTAAGTAAGGCTCCAACCGCTACTCGTCCCCAGTGCTCATTTTCTCCTTCTCCTGGAGAAAGAAAAATTTTAGAAGAGCATAAACCCTACTTTTCTCAGATTCCTTGCAGTTAGGTGTGGCTATGTGACTGGCTGACGGCCAGTGAGTGGAGGTGACGGGGCAGGCTCTTAGAGGGAAGGTGCACGCCACCCCTTACACGGGACAAATTCCAGATAGATCCAAGATGTCAAGGTAGACACGAGACCATAACATGGTCTAAGAGAAACCAAGGGAAAAATCTTTTGGAAACTTGAAGTGGTAAGAATCTTTCTAACCTGGCAGCCATAAGAGAAAAGACTGATAAAACAGATTAAATAAAATTTAAGAATGTCTTTATTTTTAAAAACTACCATATGCAAAATTAAAAGACTAATGACACACTGAGAAGAAATATATTCAACTCAACTTATTCATAACAAACAGAGCTTATTTCCATAATACACGAAGAGCTCCTACAAATTGTTAAGAAAAAACCTAACAACCTAATAGAAGCAGAAGCTATGATCAAACAATGTACAGAAAAGGAAAAGATGCTGAACCATACTCATAATAAGAGCACAGCAAATTAAAACTCCTCTGAGATACTATTTTATACCCACAAGAACGGCCTGATCCTGTACCTGCTAATACAGTGATGCGAGGGGTGGTGGACCAGCAGCATAACATGGTGCAACATTGATAACTGATTGCAAGTCAATTTGTGAACATGCATCAAAATTAGTAATGCTAATTGACCCACGATTTCCATTAGGACTTGATCAGTTGGATATACTTATGTGTATAGGAAGTGATGAATGTGCAAATGGATCGCATGGTATTATCCTTACAGGCGAAATGGTGGACACAACTGAAATGTCATGAGTAGTGGTCTGGGTAAAGAAGCCAGGCACACCCATGCAAAGGATACTGCATCGCTATAACAATAAACGGGGAAGCTCCTCACACACTGATAGGGAAGAGATCTCCGAGTCATGTTGTTAAGTGAAAGAACCAAGGTAAGAAACGGTGTGTGCTGTATGACATACATTGTAAAGAAGTGGGAAGAGAGATACACACACAAATATATGCTTACATAGGTATAAAACATCTTGAGGGATATGGAATAAAACTAAAGCATCAGTGTTCTGTGAGGAAGAGAACTGGGTATCTGAAAAACGGCAGACATGCCCTCTCTACTTTAACGTTTTCCAGCCATGTGAATGGATTACCTATTGCATTAAATTCTCTCAGCCATTAAAAAAATGCCATGATGGAGCACCTTTTCTTCTTATTTCCTGGAACCACTCACTTTCTGGGTAATTCCCAGATTTGCAGATGGTGCTGTGGTACATGCTATGGGCAGAGTGGTTGTGTGGATTTAGAATTTTGCCCAATTCCAACTGTTATCGCAGTATTTATCCTTAAGCATCCAAACTTCAGGTGACCATGGAATCTGCCCCTTAATTTAAAAGTTTCGACTTTCACAGAATCCCAGAACACAGAACTAGTAGTATTCTTAAGACTAGTCCACAGTGTACTTATGTGGGGCCAAGTCATTTGTTCCTTCAGCCAACTGACTCTCCACGATGAAGACGAAAGCAAAGACAATGACGTTGATGGATGTTATCCGCATTTCAAAGGAGGAAACTGAGGCACAGAGGAGGCGAGATGACTTGCCCAAGGTCGCACGCTTTTTCAGTGGTAGTGGCAGAGTAGGAATTCAAATCCAGGCCGTCTGTTTCACTTCTCACCATTTTCCACATGGATGCTCAAAACCTCCTCTATGCCATGCCGTTGCTGGACTAGAGATATTAAAATAATAGAAAAAACTAGTCCCTAGCTTTCCAGGAGTTTCAGTCTAGGAGCAGGGATTATAAAATAAGATAAAGCCATTTTATAAAAAGTTCAAATATCACTCTCTCAATAAAAAAAAAAAGATGTGTTTGTCTTTGCAAACCTTCTTTCCCTCTTCATATAGTGGAGCACAGCAATAATTACATGGAAACACACATTTGTGCAGTTAAATCACAGCTCTGCAAAGTGATCACAGATGAAGTTGAAAGGATTTTTTAAAAAATACTCAGCTGACCCACCCCCAATCCTATCTCAAGGACCAGGGTAATAAATCCAGGCAATGTTTGAGAATTGCTGACAAGAAATGACAAAGCTCATATAGTACTTCATTCCAACTAGTTTCTAAATTTAAAAGCCTATAAAAAGCAACTCAGATCAAAAAGTAGACAAATGGCCACTGTCTTTATGGTTGTCAAATACACAGATAACCTAGGCCCGCAGGCTGTGTGCTCTCAGCGAAAAGCATGTATCCAAGAATAGGACCTACACAGCCCCAAGCAGTGACGAGCAGGAGGGGCATGCCTGGCACAGCGTGGGGTGGCCAGGAAGGAGAATCCTGCAGTCTTTTAGCAAGGCAATAATGTCTTTGGGCCTAAGTTTCCTCACGTGTGAAATGGAGATAATAGCCCTTGGGCAGACTGTGAGGCTAAGACAAGCAAACCTGCTCCCAGCAGAGGCTCAGCATCCAGTATTCCCTCCCTTTCTTTTTCCCCAGCTCACAGGATAACCACAGGTCCCTGGAGACAGGCAACCTTACTCCTCGGAAAGAGGGAAGACCTACCAGAGTGGGCGAAGGGTCTGAATTTTGCACCATTTGGCAGGATCATTCCCTAATCCTTTACTGAGTCTGTCAGTTTCCTGGGGCTACTGTAGCAAAGGACCACAAGGCTTAAAACAACGGATTCTCTCTCTGTGCAGGAGGCTAGAGGTCAAGGTGGCCGGCCCCTTGAAGACTCCGCCAGAATCGGTCCTTGCCTCTTCTGAGCCTGTGGTGGAGGCCGCAGTCCTCGACTCCCTTGGCTTGCAGCCGGCTCCAGTCCTTGGGGGGCCATGGCATGGCCTCCCTGTGCACGCGACTGTCGGCACATGGTCGTTCCTCTTGTTACAAGTCGGGTTGGATTAAGGGCCCACTCTACTCCAATACGACCTCATCTTAACTGATTACATCTGCAAGGACCCTGTTTCCAAGCAAGGTCACATTCCGAGGTACTTCAATAAAGCTTTTTGGGGGGAGGACACAATTCATCTCGGAACACTGAGCAGCAATCGTTAACTGAGTCCACCAATGCAAGGGTGAGGAGGGGAACGAGTGCCCGCACTAGACCTTTTCGGACCCCTCTTTGGGAGAAGAGACCTGGCACAGAGTGACGTGGGGCGGGGGACGCCTACGGGGCTTTGGGGACGCGGCAGGACGCGATCCCGGGCGCCCAGGCCTCGCCGTGTAACCAGGGCAAGCCACTGGCGAAGTGAGCCCAGCCCTCCTCTGCAGGGAGAGCGACAGTAACGTCGCTGACCAGACGGGACGAAGGAGTCAGCTTCCACGCCCAAACGGGACGCCGCCCTCCCTGCCCCGGCTCCGTGTCTTTCGTGCGTCTCCGCCCTTCGTCCCGTCCGTCCGGCCAGACCCCCAGGCCCCGCACGCGGGGGTGCCCAACCGCCGTCGGCAGGAAGCCCCAACTCCAGCTAAAGTCACCCCAATCAACGGAATAATTTGACCAAATAATTTTCGTGTGTATTTAGAAGAATAAACAGGCAAGAATAATTGAGACATTTTTGAAAAGGAAAAACAATAACGAGAAAGTGACTCGAGTCATTAAAGAGAATTACATAACCACATGCATTGAAACAAATGGGCACTGGTACAGACTTCTGAAAGAAGACTCACACGCCAAACAACTCCATATACAATACGGACGAAGAACGTTGCTCAGGAAATGGTGCTGGGACAGACAACCAGTTACGTGGAAGAGCCTCAAGTCACATCCTTTCCTCAACCTTTACACCATAATAAATAACGGATTTACGAAAAAGAGTTAAGTGCAAAAATAAATGAAGACTTCTGTATTTCCCTAAGCTTCTATATTTCCCTACGCTTTTATAAGTCCACAGCAAACATGCATTACTTTTGTAGTAAGGGAATAAACAATAAAAGTAGGGGAAAAAAATGAAGCCTTATATAAACCAGAAGGCAATATAGGATATCAGATGGAACTGGACAATAGAAGAACTAGATCAAGAAACTATTAATAGATTAAAGTTTTCAAATTTCATATATTAAGAAAACCCATAAAAATTGAAAAGCAAATGAGAAAAATATTTACAACAAACATAACAAGGGATCATTGCCCTTAAGATATTAAAAATGCCTTGCAAATCAATAAGAAAAAAATTCCCTGATTTCCCATTCCAAAGACAGTTCAAAATAGAACTACAACTGTCTAATAAACCTATGGCTGATAATTTAAAAACGCAGAGATAAAATGATGAGGCACTCTCTTCTGAGCCTGTTTGGTAACACTGAACCATTAACTATTACTAATGATAATGAAAAATGTTGATCACTGTGCTGCAGGCCCTTCCATGCTCAGCTTGTTCCTTTTTCAGAACAAGCCACCATGTGTGTGGGCTAAAACATGTCCGCTACCATTGACTGTCTCTTTTCAGTCCTAAAAGTCAGGCCTAAAGAATTGATTGGAAATATTAATAAAAGTCAAAGGCAAGGATGTTTACCACAGCATTCTTTACAATAGCAAAAATTTGAATATCATGTTAATGTCCAAAAGTAGAAAAAAATTTATATCAAATATAGAATATCATGCCCCTGTTAAAAAGAAGGTTTTCCTTAAGAACAGAAAGAAATGCCCAAAGAAAAACAAAAGCCACTTAAATTGTGTTTGGTAACCATATTGTTGAAGGTAGTGTTACATGTGTACCAGGGAATAACACAAGTGAATTAGGTTGGTGGTGTTGAGTGGCAGGATTTTCATCAAGGGTGAAAGATCATGTTAAGGTGGCTGGGTGCAGTGGCTCACACCTGTAATCCCAGCATGCTGGAAGGCTGAGATGGGAAGATTGTGTGAGGCCAGGAGTTTTGAGACCAGCCTGGGCAACATAATGAGACCCTGTCTCTATAAAAAATCAGCCAGGCACAGTAGTGCACACTAAGGTCCTGGCTACCGTGGAGGATGAAGCAGGAGGATCCCTGAGCCCAGGAGTTTGAGGTGATAGTGAGCTATGATTGTGGCTCTGAACTCTAGCTTGGGCAACAGAGCAAGACCCTGTCTCTAAATAATAATAATAATAATAATAATAAAAAGATCATGTTAGGTAAAACTTGGTAGCCTGGAATTTAAATTGAAAATGGCAGCATGCACTCAGGATGTATTTTATCTTAAAAATGAATAGGCAAACATTTTTCTAGTTCTGTCTGTTAAAAAGGCCTAGAAAACACAACTAATCAGTATCAATGGGTACTCACAGCACCAGATTATGGTCTCTAGGTATTTCCTCCTTTAAGGAATATACATATAAGATGACCTGGACCATCTTGTCAAAGTGGGAGCAAAGAAACCATCAGAGACAGCTAGGGTCAAGTATCAAGGACCCCCGAGCCACCCTGCAGCTCCCACTGGCCAAAGCTGAGACACCTTGAGCATCAACAGAAATGACTGCAATGGATTGAAATGCCCCAAATATGTTTAAATGCATGAGGTCATAATGGTACTATAAAGACAGAATTCAGTGGTCACTTTTGGAGGATGCTTGGGAACAAACTCATTATTTTGAAAATTGGTAAATAAGGGGGGAAAAAATAGAACATCTACCCTGCTGTTTCTAAGTGAACTGTATGAGAGGGTAATGGAGCAGTTGATGATGGGGAGTGTGTCTTTATAGAAGTATTCAGCTAATAAATAAAGAAGAGTAACAGGATTAGAATATCACCATTTTACAAATCCATAATAAAATAATGGATCTGGGCAATCATTGTCCACTGCTGTTAGTTAGCATTACAAAAAGAAACATATTCATGCTATCCCTCCTGGTGGGGTGCACGTCACCACTTAATATTCTTACTCCAAAAGCCAAACCTCAATCCCATCAAGCCAGCAGATCCACCCACCAATTTACAGGAAACACAGGGCCAGAGGAACATGTTAAATGACACCACAGGAATGCAATCGCCAAAATCCAGATGATGGGAAACTGCAGGACAAATGACTGGGTTTCTTCAACAAATAAATTGCAAGGAAAAATGAAAGAGAAGGAGGCAGAACCTATAGGCTAAAAGAGACCTCACGGACATATCAACCCATCACAATATAGGCACCGTGTCTGGATCCTGACTCAGACCATTAAAAAGTTATAAAACAACTGGGGAAACTTGAATACCAACTGGATAGTTAATGGATATTAGGCATTTGTTAACTTTTTGATTTTTATATGTAATAAATGGTATTTTGGTGATTTTTAAAAAATGTCTTTGATTTTTAAATATTTATACTGAACTATTTACCAAAAAATAAATATGATGATACAATATCTATAGCTTGCTTCCAAATAATTCAGGTGGTTAATAGGTGGGAAACAAGATGTTTATAGATGAAACAAAATTGGTTATGATTTGGTAATTGTTGAAAGCAGGTCATTCGTACATGGAGTTCATATTATTCTCTCTACTTTTGTACAATGTTTTAAATTTTTCATAATAAAAAGAGTTAAACGTAAAATGAGAGTTTTTGAAAACAATTTTATGAATGATGTGGAGATAAGTTCATGATATGGTAAGGATGGAAAAAGCTACAAAACTAATATAGAGGGTGTTCTCTCAAGTTTTGTTGTATGCACATAAATAATTTTGACGCCCAAAGAAGAAAATTCAACATAATGTTAATACAAGCGTTATCTTTTTATGGTGGCATGGTGGGTGGTTTTTATCTCCTTTATATTTTCTGTTTTCTGTTATGAATAGGCCTTGCTTTATAATTACAGAAATATGTTTTAAAAAGCATTTAACTTAGAATTTGTCAGGGAAAGCTGTTTGTTATGTTCACAGTGTATTTATTTCTGCTTTGGCCTGATCATTTCCAACAGTCTGAACAGCCATGAACCCAGAGACTTTTGCTGTGCAGAGAATCTCCACATTTAATAAAATAAACAACACACAGCAGACCTAATACAGAAGAAGCACCTTTCTCAGGCCAAGACAGATTTACAGTGCCCACAACTCTTTACCACAAGAGGAAAATGACCAAGCAGAAAAAAATCCTTTGCAAAGATAAGCACAGCAGTGCCCTTCCTGGTAGGGGAGAGCCAGACCAGCCTGCCTGACAGGCCGTTCAGCCCCAGGACAGAGCGCAGTCAGGTGGGCCCATGACTGCCAGCATTAGTGACATGGGGTCTGTGCTCAGTACACGTGAAATTATAAGGAAAGCTCTGTCCAGTGGAAAAAGTAATCCTAATAACCTGTTAGCCTAATCCAGGAAGCATAATTTGGGCTATTGGAAGAAACTCTGTGAGAGGGTGGAAAAGTAAAAGATGTCCAAATTATGGTGTGGCCACTCCCCTCCGAACAGCCAAAACAGCTCTAAGAGCCATACTGCTGAGAAGCCTTAGCTTCTGAAATGCTTTACCACCTAGTCTGACAAATATCTACCCCCACCTAGCTGCCTTTTGCTTCTGGTGAGAACAGAAATACGCAGCAGCCCCCCGTTTCTTACCTATACCTCCTCCCATGAAATTCACACAACTGTTCTGTCCTTCACGTGCTATAAGAGGTCTTAGCAGCCACGTGTTACTAGGACGCACGGGGAGAAATCCTCAGACCTCGCTGCAGTCCAGTGAGGGAGGGGAGACATCCACCATCTCTTTTCCCCTATTTGCGACACTCCTGTTTTGGGGGCCTGTGGGTGGGTTGGATGTCTCAGTCCATGCCAGCTTTATTTTTTTTTGTTTTTTTTAACTTAAGGAAATAAACAGGAGAAATTCCCAGGGGAAAGTCTGATGGATCACCTTTAAGAGGGCTCCTCTCTGACACAGGCTGGGGACAGAAACAAGCCACTTCATGTTATGGGCAGCAGGACCAGGGGCCTTCCACCAGATTGTACAGAGATGGGAACTGGCTGCAGCCCAGGATTGAATTCCTTGTGCTGCTTTGCCGCTCACAAGCGAGTCACTGCCCTTACCCTGTGGACAAAAGCATTCTCCAGAGGAGGTGCAGAGCCTGCCCAGACTGGTCACTGTCACAATCAGGCCAGGCTGGCCTGGCCCTCCCTTCCCCTTTCCTGGTTGGAATGGCCGTTTCCACCACAAGGGGCAGCAGCAGTGAGGCCAGGCCCAGGACCTGGAAGAGAGGCTGGGCAGAGTGGGGCCCAGTGACCTGCCACTTCCAAACTGGCCCCAGCAGTCCTCACTGGGCCTGATTAGCTACACGGTGATTCCGCCCAGGGAAGGACCCTCAGTGTCCCAGTAAATAGATACTCTTACCATTTTTTAATAGCTTGGATAACTATGGGAATGCTTTGGGGTATTTTAAACAATTTCTCTACTTTGGAGAGACCAAGGCAGCCGAAGTGCAACGGTTCTCACAAAGGCGCTCATCCAGAAGTTCCTGACAGCACATGACCATGGGCAACTGGCATCACCTGTCTGGCCTCAGTTTCCGCATCTGTGACATGGGGTAGACAACTGTATTTACCTCACAGGGAGTTTGTGAGAGGATGAAATGAGGTAACGGGCCTCAGGCAGTCTCGGCAAGCACACAGTGTGTTCTCAGTAAATACTAAGGACGTTGACTGTGCTTTTCTTCCTGTTCAAAATAATAAGGGTGCAAATTGGAGAACACAGACAATGAATTCTGTACAAGTTCAAGAAAGAATGGAAGGAAAACATCAGAAGATATGGACAAGCTGTGGTACTTAAAAGAGCTGCGCCAAAAGTTCCAGCCCCAGCAATGAGATGGCGTGCTGCAGATTTGGTTTTAAATTGGTTAGTTTGCTTAGTGCTGTATTCTTGGCACCAAGCATAGCTCCTGGCATGCAGTAGGAGCTTATTAAATATTTTGGCAGGATAGGAGAAAGGAATTGTGATAAAAGTAGCCATATACTCAACATTTCCTCTGTGCCATGCATGGTAAACATTTCCACATAATTTAACTCTTGTTTTATTACCACCATTTCGCAGATGACATTGAGTCTCCAAGAGGTTAAGTCAGAGGTTTTCCCCCCCCAGCAAACAGGCCCAATCCCCAACACAGCTTTTAAACAAAAGCAGCTGAGGCATTTACTCTGGTCAGTAATGAAAATTCAACATTCTTCTGTCACTGATATAACTTATGGGGTGCTTTTCATATTGATTCCTTTTATCTTTGCTTTTGAGGCTAACATAAACCTGTATGCATTTAACTTATTTCAGTCATTTAAAGGAACAAAGAACAAAAGAGAAGAATCTGTATTAAATCAGGCACAATAAGAGGAAACATTTTTAACAAAATATTATGTTAAGAGCTTCAAGTTTCTATAAATCACACGCATTGAATAATCGCTAAATTACTATTGTTGTGCTATTCAATATTCCCCCACTCACAACAGCTGATGAAAGTGCAAAATCAGGCCAAATACAAAGTTGGAAAATTTTTTAACTTAATTTTGACTCTGCATTACTGAAACAACAAAACTAAAAAAAATCAAAACCTTCTGGGATTTAAAAATTTCACTACAAATTACAAGTCAGATCCTTTCAATGATTAGATGCCTGTAGAAAAAGAATGTTTCCCAAATCAAATTTCCTGGATTTTTCATTAACAAATGTCCCTGTGGTTCCCTCTTCGGAACTAGAGCCAAAATGGAAATTGATGTGAAAATTAGTGAACATTTACGAAGAGCAGACAACTGCAGGAGAAGGAGGAGAAAACGGGAAGGCAGCATTTGCCATTTATTTGGAATAATTAGCAAAGCAGAGCCAGCTGAAGGCTGGCACCATGCACCTTGCCCAAATGTTGCGGAGGGCTAAATGTTCAAAGGGCCAGTAAGGGGATGGTTAGGTGCAGTTTCACACCTCACTGCACAGCTAAATAAAGGGAAATATATATTTTTTTAAAGTGTGATTGAACTTCAGCAGCACTGATGGGTTTTTTGCTCCGGAGATTCCAGTTATTCTGAGAGCTGCGCACCTTTAAGCTACAACCAGGGTGTTTACATCAGGCTAGGTAACATGCATGTAAATAAAGATCTCTTTCTAGTACCTCTGGAGAACAAACAAACATTTATGAATTTTAAGTGTTTGCGAAAACTCTGCTTTTCATCAGATGTGTGGAAACGAGTTTATTTTCTCAGACAGCCCAAGACATAGGTGGATTTGGTTTTCTTTTCCAGAGCTCATTCTGTGAGGCTGAGTGAAACCGTTATGAGGTCTGGAAGGACGCAGGAGCAAGAAGGGAAAGGGGCTAGGCCGGGCGCGGTGGCTCAAGCCTGTAATCCTAGCACTCTGGGAGGCCGAGGTGGGCGGATCGTTCTGAGCTCAGGTGTTCGAGACCAGCCTGAGCAAGAGCGAGACCCCATCTCTACCAAAAGTAGAAAGAAAATTAATTGGACAGCTAAAAATATATAGAGAAAAAATTAGCCGGGCATGGTGGCACATGCCTGTA